>JASANZ010002136.1:0-12389 GCA_030849805.1 Sergeia podlipaevii
CACCTATGGGCTTGGTTTTCCATTCACTACTGTTCACCCCGTTGTTGCTGAAATATGATGATTCCAAAGAACAAACTACAACAACCAAAAAGTATGTATACAAACTTGAAACATATTTTTCTCTTCTGCTCGCTATTTCTTCTAGTGTGTTCTCATTACAGATATTTTCCCCTTCTGAAGAGACAGGCCTCCCCACTCAAAGTAATAGTGGCATTTCAACGAGCAAATATATATATATAATGGCGGATAGCTACAGGTATTTAGAAAGAACTTGAGAGAACAATCGCCATAGTAGTAAAGAAGCACTTCCAAACTTATTTTTTTTAAAAAAATTATAAATAAATGTTTTTTCTTAAAGCCAACTGATTCGCCAAAAAAGAAGGAAGCGACTCCGTAAAGCAAAAATATGTATAAGGAAACACCGCGTATATGGTGCTTCATGCCTTTGTGTTCAAAACCAACAGTGAAAAGCGTGTCTTTTCGATACACAATTCTTCCTGTTGCAGTCATAATGTATTTAAGAACATTAAAAAAATGTACGAGAAGGCTTCCCATACATTTTCATTAATTTTCTTTTGGGTTGCACAACAACACGACGACAAATGGCAACAACAACTAGAACATACAAACCATATAGTAATAGAAAAAGAACGTATCGGGAAAACAAAGATTTGGGGTTCACAAAAAACAACAACAAAACAGCGTGCTTATTTTCTGAGGAGAGGCAACCCTCTCCCCCTCCCTCTCCAAAAAAGGAGAGCTGTGGGGTGCAGAGAAACATACTCTAGTCCAAAGGTAAATACAACATGAATTCTTCTTTTTTTTAAAAAAAATACTTTGAAAATAATAGAAATGAAGGCAAAAAAAGAAAAAAAGAACGTCAACATATTAGGCATCCAATACACATATCAAGTAGATGTTTACTGCTTTAACTGCTGATATTGTTTCGTTTCTCTCTGAAACGCAAGTAACGCAATATTATTGCAAAATAACCAAAAAAAAAATGCTTTATCATACAAGACAAAAAAAAAAGAAAGCAAAAAAAAAACTTCTCAGACGGACACACAACCTCATACTACTCAACGGGACGCTTCTTCCATCTACTGACACACTTCCTCCAGCGTCGTGCAGTGGGGGATTTCAAAACGATTGCGCGCGCACGTATCATACAGAGAGAGAGAGAGAAAGAGAAAAGAAAGTGATAACCACGTTGATGCGCCATTATCCGCCTTTCTGGTCAGTGCTTTCCTATACACGAGAAAGCATCTCCGAACCCCCAAAATAATATGTAAAGCTGATAGCGACAGGTAAGGTAAAGAGAGACACACACTTACAAGAAAAAGAAAAGAAAAAAAAACACCTTTCCTGCTTTTTTTTTTTTAAAGGATCGGTGTTTCTTCTGTTATTTTTATTATCATTACTTCATCTAGCCTAGCGCAACATCTTCAATGTGACGCGCTTCGCATATGCAACAAGAAGCAAGACTAGAAATATCATGCAAAGTGTTTGCTCATTCAGAGATGTAACCATCGCGAACCACATCATGGTAAGTAAATGAAAACAACGAGAAAAAAATGGTATAACTGCAAAGAAAAAGTATTCGAGTTTCTCAGTCAAAAGTAGAAAAAAAAAATTGTTTTAATAAAACTTCAAAGTAGCCTCATTACTCAACAGTCGCATTTCCCATATCTTCTCAAAGAAAAAAATGTTCATGAAGAAACAGCGAAACCTCAAAAAAAAAGTCTGCGTGTGCACCAGGTTCTGAAGCTGACACATACTATCGTGATTCTATATATATTAATATGGCCACTCATAATGCAGTTCACGCCTCTCCCTCCAGTATTCGCTTTGATAATCAGGCAATGCTCGCTGGACTGCGACGCTCAGTCTCAGAGCCCAGTATTGGCTGCATTGCAGAGTGCGCTTCCGTGTAGGAGGGGGCAGCATCCGCAGCGGTTGTGAAATTGTTCGATCGTACTGCGCACTTGGAGCACACCGCAAGATGCCCAGCAGGACACCAGTAGGCAACACAGCTGGCCTCTATGTCAGCTTGACAGCTGTTGCACTGCCCCATCTGGGGAAACTGTGAGAGATAGAGCAGCTGGCCGCAACTGCAGCGCGCCTTCTGAAGCGTCTGGGGTAGCGATACTGCAGTGGGGAGCTTGGGCCCACATGCGGCGGGCATGTTGGTACCGACTGGCGGGGTGGTGGGTGGGGTCAAGGTGCCCTGATTGAGAGAGTTCTGACGGGAGCGGGTAGCGGAAAGAATCGCCGACTGTGTCGCCGTGGTCCTGCCCGAGGCCATGAAACCCTGCGAGGCTGCTACAGAGTACATTGGGGGCAGTACGCCTGCGGTACTACTAGTAGCAGAAGTTGGGTTATAAAGCGGCCCAGGAAGCTGGGAGAAGGCAAATGGGAGTCCTGCAGAGCTAAGAATCCCGGGCTGATAGCCAGTGCCTATGTCCACATAGCCACCCATGCCGGTTGACACAAAGAGCTGCTGGGGGACGGCTGATAAACCGCCGCCGCTGCTGCTAAGAGGCGAGATCACTTGAGCTCCGTAGGGAAATATAGGAACACCAGATAGTAAGCTTTCGCCCTGAAGTCGCTGTCGTTGTTGCTGCTGCTGTTGTTGTCGTAACTGAATGGGGTGTTGCTGAAGCGGCTCCTCCTGTGGTAGCGGAGGGGGCAGTACTGCTGATTGTTGCTGCTGCTGGTGTTGTGGGAGACCTAATGAGGAAGCGCAACTGCCGGAATGACGTGCTTTTCCTTGTGGCGTTAGCTTCTCAAGAACAAGGGCCGCCTTGGGTACTCCGCGAAGTTGCTCCCGAGGCATCTGCTGCACAAAAATGGAAAGCTGGCTTGCCTTTGCACTCTCTACCACCCACACACAGTTCACATCACACAGCACGCGCTTGCTAAACCCGAGAAGAGATATGATGGCGCCGGCGTTGATCATGATAAACGCACAGGTGCGGTCACGATTGTGAAGCTTAATGTCACGTACCTGAACCAGCTGCCCGCGCTCATTCCCAATAGCCTTGAGCAGAGCCTCGATATCATCCTCCGAGTAGCTGCTGGGAAGCTGCCCCACAAAGATGCCGGTCGTCTCTTCAGCTTCTACGTACGGCGGAACTTTTTTTTGTCCGCGGAACTTACGAAAGTCAAGAGCGGTAGCACAGAGTGGGGGTTCTGCAGCACGAACGTAAACGTTGGCGGTGGCCTGATGAGCGGCAGCAGATCCCGCGTAAAGAGTTTGCTGCGGTGAGGCAGAGGAGACGCGTTCTATCTGATGTGTAGCCGTACCACTGGGATCAGCTGACATTCCATGATCTGCGGTTGGTGTTTGTGTCGGCTGGCCGCTGCTAGCATCAGACACACGCCTCTGCTGTTGCTGTTGCTGTTGCGGTAGCTGCTGTTGTTGTTGTTGCGGTAGCTGCGACGAAGGGTTTTGAAAGACGATACCTCCATCGTCGTCGTCTGACAGATACAAAAGCATATTGGGATTACAAAGTGCGTTGGACCCAAACGCATCATCGTTCAATAGTTGTTCCATCTCTTAGATTGGGACAAGAAAGCAGAACTTTTTTGTGTTTCCTTGTTTTCAATAAAAAAATAAAATTATTATTTTTTTTTTTTTAAAAAAAAGAGTTAAATGCACTCACAATAGCGTGCTTCCTATTTTATTGCCAATGAAAATATAAGGAAATGTGTTTTAACTGCTTGTATAATCTCTTCGCGTCTGAAGTTCACGGTCCACTTCTTTTTTTTTCCGGCAAAAAAATAACAGTGTCCCTGTTGTTGTATAATTTTTGATCACGCGTTCCAAGAGCAAGTGCGTAATGTGGTTTACTTGATCTTTCACTGTTCAAATTCAAGAAAAACAGCAAAGAAAACAATATTAAAAAATAAAAAATAAACACAATGACTTGTCAAGGCAATCCAGCTGGTGTTCAAGCAAAATACAGTACACTAGAGCAAAAAAACAACAACAACAACAAAATAGTAAATTATATGACGCAACGTTTAACAACCAGTAATCAAAACAATAAACCGCAGCAGATTTTTCTCTTCTTAAGCGCGTAGAGCAATAGTAGCAAATTAAGAAGAAAACTAAAGCAACTTTCTCTCTCTTTCGTTTTTCAGCTGAAAGGTCGAATATGGAAGGTGCTTGTGTTCTGATGAATCGTGTCAGCGCGTTGAAAAAGATGGAAAAAGGGGGGAAAGCAAAGTAGAGGGGGAAAAAACACTCGCAACACCTCTTACAAAAAAAGTAATGTTTATAGCAAAAAAAAAAATGAGGTAAAGAAGCTACAAGATAGACCTCTTCCCACAAAGCGTTGTACAGTAGTCAAGCGCTATATATATTATGCGTGTGCACGCGTGCAAAGAAAAAAAAAAGAAGGAAAAAAAAAATAATTTCAAGTTAAACAAAGTAAGTGAGATAGAAACTAAGTTTGCGATGATGGTAGCCTCACGAACGTTGCAACTCAGAACCTGATTATAGTTCAAAAAAAAAAAAGAAAAAAAAAGAAGAAAAAGAACAATAAAAAGGAGAAGAAATAAAACAAATATATAAATATAAAAAATGAAATCAAAGAATTCCTTTGTATGTGCTGTGGTTTTCAAGAAGAAATCGAAGAAAAAAAAAGAGTGTGGAAGGAATACACAACCAAAAAGAAACAGCAAGAACAAAACAACAGTAAACGTATAGACTAGTGCACCAACACGCTTACTTCTGTTCTTACTATCCTTTACGTGTGTGTTTGTGCGAGCACAACTTTTGTATGAGTTCCTCGTGTATGTGATGGGTTGCTAGTCAGGAGGGGACTATGCGTCTGCTTACGGGAAGGAATGTGGGTTGAGACGCCTTCGTACACAACAGTTCCGTTCTTGACAGCGTTATTTCTCTATTTTTTTTTTTTAAAGAAAAATATTGCTATGCACGTCTCTCACTAATTGAATTTTCTGTATTATTTCTGATTTTCCAGCTACAAACACAAAAGCAATATATACACGTGTGTGCTACTGAAAGGAGAGGTCAGGTGCACTCAGAAAGATATCGTTACCGTGAACACAATATATAAATTGCGACTGTATCTTGGCAATAGAGGAGGGGGGGGGGCACGTTTTGTGAGTGAAAGTTAAGACTGAATCTTTGTGTGACACAAAAGAGGATTTTTCTTTTCTAGATATAAGTATTAATGTTTCAAAGAAAAAAAAAATGATAGTCAAAGAAAAAGAAACTTCAAAAAAAACAATTATTTTTGTATGCTTGCGTTCTCACTGCTTCTTTTATGCAGTTGACTGTTTCAACTTTCCTTGTTTTTGACAATTTGTTTTTTTTTCTCCTTTTAACGGACTGATCTTGCAACAACAACAAAAAGATGGTGCACAGTCCAATTATATAAAAAAAAATAGTCAAAAAAAGCACAAAGCAATGTACCGCAAGCAAGCAAAAAATAAAAGTAAAAACAAAAGTCTTTTTTTGTGGTAACAAAGTTTTCACTCTACTTTTACTTTCCCTTCCCGAAAAGGAACTAGGACTTTTTATCTTTATATAAGTGTGTGTATGCAAAAAAAAAAAAAAAGAACAATGCAATGAGTATTTTTTTTTCTAAAATTGGAAACCAAACAAGAAAAAGAAAACTGTGTGCTATTGACGTAAGGTAGCAAAAAAAATTATGCTCAATATTGTTGCTTTACCTGATTATTTTTTTCTCCTTCTAGATAGCTACTCCTAAACACAAGAAAACAACAACAAAAGGGCAGGCATGTGGATCATAGAAAAAAAAAAAAAAAAAAAAATGAAAATGTATTCAATTGTAAAGTGCGTGAGAGATACCCAATAGTTTATATACTACGAGTATGAAGACAACTGGGACGTTGTACGCAAACATCTGCGTATAAATAGAAAAGGAAGCCGCACATGCATACGCGCTTACGCTGAATACTGAAACGGTCAATAGTTCTTCTTTTTATGTTTCTTGATATCATCATAATGCTGACAAAAGCTTGTTTCCAAGCCACTACATAATTGGGAATATGCTTCACGCACGTATGTACATAGAGAACAAAGCGGCCTTGTGTTAATCAATAGACACACACACACCGCAACAGACGAACCTCTGTAAACCGAGAAAAGAACAACAAAAAACAATAACGGCAGAAAAAGCAAAACCCGCGCTAAGCGATAGCCCCCGTGCCAAAATCCCTCTTTCCTTCAACAAAGAAAAAAAAAAAGCGAGGAAGCTAGGCAGAAGAAAAGTCGGAGGTGGGACGATGTGGCCGGCCCGCAACAGCATCGTCGTCCTTGGTGCCGATAATAGAAGGGAACGGCATCGGCACCGTTGCTTGCACCGTCGTCGTCATAGACAAACCAGCGCGATCGCTTGGTAAAGAACCATCACGCAACAAGATGGGATGCTGTTCCCAGTATTCGTGCAACTGTGCCTTTATGGCACGACGGTCCCGCCGCTGCTCCTCACGCTGCTCGCGACATGCTTCGATAAACGTGCTTGTGTACGCCACCAGCGGCGCACGGAGAGCGGCGAGTCCCTCCTGATCCTCCAGACTCGTGGTTGGCGCAACCGCCGCAGACGATAAAGCCCCGCCGCCCATGCCAGCACTCAATCCGCTGGTGGACGTGGCGTTCGAACCAGTGGGCCCTCCACCTTGCTTCGCTGCAGCCCGCCCGCGCTGTTTGGCAGTTTCCTTCGTCATCACCTGTGCGCCGCCTCCATTCACAAAGCCACCACTCGCTGCATCCCCTGACGCTGCGGCACAAAGCTCACTCGCACGGATGGGTAACCACTTAATGCGGTATTGATCCTCAGTGAAGGGTGCAGTGTGACGGAAGTTATTCTCTTCGCTGTCCTCTGCGACGAGGTGACCCAGTGTCGTGCTAAGGCTCGCGTTGCGACCAGCATCTCGATTGTTAGCATTGCGTCCGCAATCCTTCCCTATAGTCCCTCCCATATCTTCCTGGTGCTGCAGGAATGGAATGAGAACGTTCTTGGGGTTGTCGAGGAAGCGGGATCGACTCAGTTTGGCCTGCTCTGTGCGCATCAATATTTCTGCTGCTGCCGCCGCCGCCTCCTTACTCTGTCTTGACGTCAGCTTGCCACCCCCAGTGCTAGTGGCAGCAGGAGCAGAAACTGTGCTTGGTGCTCCCGTGCCAGACGGAGGAGTCACCCCACTGACGCCCGCAGACCCGGGTGACCCTGAAGTGTCCCTCCCCATCACTGTCTGCTTCTCACGCATGAACGCCATCGTTCCTCTCCACTGAGCCCGCATCATGTTAAGGCATTCATCAGACGGCATTGAGTCCTTCAGCTCCGCCCGAGGATTGGAAAGTTGCAGTTGCAGTTGAAAAGTAATTGCCATCTCCTCAGGACCAGCGTTGAGTATCGCCGCGCGCGTGCTACGGTGGTGCTCTGGTGAGCTCTTGGGGGTCACGTTTGAGAAACCGAAGGAGTCGCCAATGCTGGCATCCACTGAATTTTTGCGATGCTGTGCCGGCGAGGCGCCGGAATGCAAACTGGACGATCCAGCCTTCTTGGCGCGATCCACCGAACGCATACGCCGAGCATTGCCAGACGCCGAGAAGGTGCCTTCCTTATGGCTTCGGTCTGTGTTATCGGCGGCATGGGCGTGCTGCTGGGCCTGTTGCAGCGCGGTCTGCTTCTGTGCCAGGAATCCAGCAGGGTCCTCGGTGTAGGCCCGAACCTCCTGCTCTCTGCGCTGTTCCGCATCACTTTCAGTGGCAATGCGCATCTCAGTATAGCGCGACTCCTGCATCTCTCGACACTTCTCCTGCCAATCTTGTCGGCATTCTTCCGGGATATAGCCCTCAATAAGGAATACAGCGTTCTTCACCTTATCAGGTATCTCCAGCAACACATCGGGCACAAAAATGTGGTTTGCTTGCTCACCAGAGTCACAAACAATGTTCTGACTGCTGGTGCAACTGAGACTGTCGACTTCGAGCGTCGACCCAGTGGCGGCCTCGACAGCCTTCTGGTATGACGCACCGGCGCCAGAGGCAGGTCCGCTGGCTGAGTTGCCCACCAGTCCGTTCACGGACAAAGAAGAAATCCGCACTGTGAAGGGGATTGACATACACTCCATGAGGTCAGCAATGATCGAAAGATGTGTAGTTTCTGTGATAGTGCAGGTTTGCTTAAACAAACTGGATACACCGCTGCTGCGTTCGAGCGCACCCGACTCAACAACATTATTCGTGCCATGTGCAATATAGTCGAACGCCGCTAGCTCGTGATCAGACCGCACAACGAGCTTCCAGAGACCACGAGGATACACTACCGCCTTGGTCGCGTCGGCAACACCCAAGCTACCCCCATTGTAACCTTTCTTCGGGGTGAAGACCAGTCCGCAGCCACTGCCACTGAGGCTTTCAGCTGGTGTCGTAGCAACTCCAGCAGCCGTCGCGGCGCCTTCAGAAGTGGGAGTTGCTACTGGGGATCCGTAGCGAGGCGACATGGCAGAGATAATCAAAGGCACATCTCTTGTGGGAACTCTCGCGTACGCCATCAAGACATAGCCCTTCTCGTTTGGAGACAGCGACACCTGTACGAGTTTCCCCATCTCTCCAATGCGGGTTTCTTGCCTGCTGTCAAGGTCAATCAGCAGCAGTCGTACGTAGCGAAGAATAGGAATTTTACATTGTCGCTCACGAGTAGTGATGGTAATCTTCTGGGGTGTAGGAGCTGCACCACCGCCCTGCTTCCGGTCGTTACCGCCGCCACCACCGCGGCCTCCGCCTGCGTTGGTGCTGGTATTATTCCCTGTCTTCAAGCCCTTGGCAGCAACAGGGCCCTGTAGTAAGTGCCGATGAGCTGCCGGATCTTCACTGGGCAGTAGAGTTGAGAGCACCACTGTTAGCCGTGTCGTCTCCGCCACACGTAGTCGTCGCTTGAACCAAACGCACTCCTCCTCTGGGCTAGCGACGGGAGGGTACACATCCGCGTCGGCGAGGGCAAAAACGCTCGCCACCTTGGCCATCTCAAGCGGGTCTGCCTTGAGTTCCATCACGGCATTCGACAGAAAGGTAAGTTTATCGCCACTTTCCATCTCTGGCACTGTTACCCGAAACACGTGCGTACCCGCTGGAAGTCGCAGCACCGTGCTGTACACCTTTCCATAGGAGTAAGTGGCGGTGATAGAGCGCGTAAGCGGCTCCGCGCGGTCCCACTGGTATCGGTCCAACTGGTATATCTTTGTATCAAGCGGCACCGGGTGGTTCCCTACTCGCGAGCTACGAAATCCAGTGCTGGACACGCTGTTGATATCTGCATCACCGTCTTGGCCTGGGCTACTGGCATTTGCCGCTGCATCAGCCTGCGCTGCCTGTGCTGCCTGAGCCGCTCTTGCCTCTTCGGCGGCGGCGGCAGCAGCTGCACCTTTCTTCCCACCCACCGCCTTGGCTTGACGCGGAGACGGCTTCTTCTGACCCGTCGCAACAGGAGCGGAGAGTGGTGGTGCTGCCGTGGCAGCCTCTTCCTCTTCTGGCGTCAGCGGAGGCGGTGGCAGTGCAGCATGCACCACGATGGCCACCTCCTCCGTGCGGTTGCACACCACACACCACCACATGGTGGAATGCTTTTTAGGCGCCCTTGCCGAAATGACCAGATCACCAGCTGCCTGAGTTGCCGCAGCCGCTACACCGGCCGAGCCGCCTTTCGAGTTTCCAGCACCTCCCTTTCTCCCAGCTGCTGCTGCTGGCGTTGCTGACATTGCTGACGCCGCGGCGGATGTGGCACTCGACTGGCCATACTCCATCGCGCACTGATTCGTGTAGCGTCCATCCAGGCAGCGCCAGATAACGAGCGACTCCATGGCATCGGCAAGCTCCTCCAGAGTAAGCCAGCAGCTGGTCTGGGAGGTATCCTTTTCAATCTGTAATGCAGTACGTTGCCCAAAGCGGGTGGATACAAGGATATCACGCACATCCTTGCTGTCGCGCTCGCGCCTAAACACGCCTTCCTCGATATAGGCCCTCGGACTTGTGCGCAGATGTAGGGCCAGGGTGTTGCGGAAAGGTACAATGGCCGCAATAGAGTACAACTGCGTGCCAGTGCCGAGTCCAGGGGCGTGATAGGCTGGGTCAGATGTACGCAGGCCGCACACAAGCAACGGACGCGCATCTAGTTGAGCTTCGTCATCAATCGCTGAGTGTGGAGCACTTTCCAGAGCCCTGGTGGCCTCTTCTTCTGCCGCAGCCACAGCTGCTGCTTCTGCCGCCGCGGCGGCCGCGGCAGCTGCCTCTTGGGCTTCTGCATCTGCCTTTAAGGACTTCACTGTTCTACTGGACCTCTTGCGGCGCTTCTCCGCAGATGACTCCTTAGCTTTGTCAGACACGGACGTGGGCCTTAACGCGTCCGGCGTCGCACGTTCCAGAAAGGCCTCCAGTATAGCCGCATTTCGGTTGTCTAACTTGTTCTTCTCGGTCATTCCCTCGATCCCAGAGCTGTTTTTGACGTTACGGGGTACTGGAAGATGGCGCTTGTAGGCAAGCAGGAGCGCTGCAGTAGAGACGCCGTCGCGCTTTGCCTTGACGTACTCAGGAATCCAGTTCCCTAACAGGCAGCCAACCACAACATCTGGTTCTTCCAACAGGATGCGCGTTGCATCAGAAGCAAAAGCCTTGAGCATTGCCTTGGCCAAAATAGCTGGCCACAGCTCCTTCCGTGACGTAAGCGTAATGAGTGGCCTTCCAAGCTCGTCCACGGGCAGGGCGTCATCCACAAGCACCTTCCTGTAAGCTCCCTCGACAAAAAGCTTTACTGCGTACTTTCCATATGGGTTATATACTGGGTGGCAAGTGCCTGGCGCGTGAGGGTAGATGAGTTCCCAGAGATAGTTTCCGCAGCCGACGAGGTGTTGCGCCTGCTCCACCGCCAACAGGGCGCTGTTGAAGGCGCTCATGAGGAACGGAGGAATGCTGGCGAGAGCGGTAAGAGTTTCGGCTTGCCGCAGTTTGTGCCGTAGCGCGGTGCTGTACCGTGAGCCACACGCTTCTGCGGGGGTTTCGGCGCACCCATGCACCAGAGTGGGGTCATAGGGCTGCACAAGCGCCGGAACTTCACGGTACCGCCGGATGGCCTCTGCAGAGTCAAGGTTCAGCCACTGGCTCACGTCCTGTCCAACGAGGTCCACCATGAGGCTTACGGTCTCTGGGTATAGCTGGTGCAAGGGCCCATCCTGCCCGCCATCCTTCAGCCCCGCATCGCTCCCACCACCGCGCTGCTTGCCTGAAGCGACTCCCTGCGCCAGAATTGATTCCGCACGATGGCGGGCCTCTTCCACTTTGTCATCAACCGGTTGCAGCTGGTCTTGGGAGGAATAAGGGTTAAGAAAAGGCGTGGGATTGCGATGCACAACAGGACGAAATGGCTTCACAATATCGACAGGGCGTTGCCATGTGACTGTAAACGCAGACACTGGCTTCACTTCTGGAACTGCTGCTGCTGTGGGTGGTGCGCTGGTGCTGTTCTGGGCCACGACGTCAATGGGCGAGGTATCGATCGCTACGGTTTCTATGAGCGCGGCGTCTGCGTTCTCCATCGCTGTAGGATCATACTGAGACTCATCGTGAGAGGGTCGGTGCTGCTGCTGAGAGTAACTGCTGTTATCCTCAGAAGGCCTGGCGGCGTCACTGTACGACTCGACAAACTTCTCGAGCACATCCCTGCCTTCACGGTCGGTGTAATAAGCGCCAACATGACCGTCCTTGGTGTGTTTGCTCGGCTTCACCGATTCCCTACCGACGACACCCCCACGGTTCGCTGTAAGGGCGGCTCCCCAGTTTTCTTGCAGTATCTGAACATCATCCCACAGAGGTAAAGTACAGCTTGTCGTGACAGTAAAACCATTTTCCGGCCGCGCAGGCTCCTTTACTTTCGTCGTTTTAGGCAGCGGCATGTACGAAACTAAGAAACTTCACTACAGCGCTTATATGTGTATACTGAAGAGAGTATGGATACGGAAAAAATAGATAGATATCGTCAACACGTTAGTCTTCTATTGACTTCAGCGTGTGTGTACGTAAAATATATACAGACCAAAACAGAAAAACAACAACAAAAAAAGGAATATTCTCTCTCCGTGAGACTAATTCTACTTCTATCGAAGACTGGGCGCACTTTGATGTATGTTTAGATTTCGTTCCCTACTAAAGGGTAGAATACAAAGGCGCTTTCTTCCTCTTCCTATGGCAATAATTATAATAAAACGGAAAAAAGTAAGAGTAAAAGCAAAGAACATTGGGAACAGAAGAATCCATTTCTTTTTTTAAAAGCAGAACCTATCAACAGATACAGAGCAATATGTATTGATGTAAAGAGAATGCACAAACTCAAAAAAAAAAA
>JASANZ010002136.1:12435-52202 GCA_030849805.1 Sergeia podlipaevii
GGGAGGGGGGGGGGGGGGGGAGAAATTGACGCTGCTACTGGTAACTTCCGTGTTCTGGTAACTTAATGGTTATACCATACACGACGCATATAGGCGGAACGGGAGAAAAACAAAAGAAATAATATTATTACTGCATGACAGATGCATCATTCTGGCTTGCGAAACTGTGGTAATAGCTAAGGTAGTAATAATAATATTGATAATAATAATAAAATAAAAAATGCACAATAATAATAATAATAAAATCCCAACAACTGCAATTAACTTCATCGCTATCAAAAAGGCCTCTTTGCCGATGAAAGCACTCGCTGAAGTCACGCAGGCTCACAAGCAACAAGGACACAATCACAAACATAACAATGAAGGTATATTGACGGCAACTACCGCAACACTTTGCTCCTGTTATCTCTTTTCCTTTCTCTCACAAACACAAACACACAGGCCTTCTTCTCGCAACATGGCATGGCAGTATCTTCGCAAGTTGGGTTTCTGTATGCTTTTTGTTCTCGACGCTATCACGTACACAGCTTAGAGTTCCATCGAATGGAAAAAAAAAGGAAAGAAAAAAGTACCACAATCTCTTCCCTTTCGGACCTTTCTTTGTGACTGTGTTGCTTAAAATATATATTAAAAAATGTGGAGTTACACAAGTTTCAAAAAAAATTCCCACAACATGGACATAATGATCCACTGCAATATATATACAAACATAACACAAAGTACGTAAAGCCACCACAAGCACACTAGATGGTAGTGATAAAATGATCCATCAGTGATTTCCCACACTATTTCTTGTTCTGAGAAGAAAAAATGAAACCATAGAAAATGAAAAAAAAAATCAGAAGGAAGTCGGTAGCAAGTGTGTGCATGTGTGTCTTAAAATAGTCTCTCAATGACAGTGCCAATATCGCCGCGGCATTCCGTAATAAGGTCCAGCAACTGCTCATCACTAAGATCGGTCTCAATGTTCATTGCACGCAGTTGGCTCAGCTCCTCGCTGTAGCGATGACCACAGGCCGCGGATGCCACTGCGTACCCCTCTTCCTCCTCTGCATCATACGTGCCATAGAAACCGTCCTGCTGTGAGCGCCCGTGTAAGATCGCAGAATCGATCTTTTCTTCCATGGAAGGGGGTACAAAGTCTTCGGGTAGCTCACGCAAAGATCTCTTTGCCAACTCCATGCACTTTTGGTTGTAGGCGTCACGCTCCTTGCGGTATTGAGCAAGTGCATCTACGTTGGCCGGCGCGCCAGCCTCCTTCGGGTCTGGGTCGCTGAGGAGGGAGATGATAGAAAGAAGAACGGAGCGCACCGTTTGAATTGGGGTCCACCGCATCATAGCGCTTTCCTGCTCGTTCCTCTCGTCCACGCCTGGAGGATGAAGAATGGAAATGCACACTGTGCCATTGGGGTACACGTTAGGGTGCCAAAAGCTAGAGAGAATGCGAAAGACAGGAGGTTCCATAGGGAAGTCCTTGGGGAAAGTGAGCTCTGCTTTGAACTGACCTCCAGCGTAAGGGGTGTCCTGTGGACCTGTAAACCACACCGTCCAGGTAAAAATGTTCTTGTCAACTTCAATGCGAAAGCCCGCAGGTGGGTTGTTGGTCAGCTCTCGAAGCTGCTTTTGAAGATGAGGTGTAGCAGACATTCTGTTCTCCCTATCCTTCACGCACGCACACACAACTTAAACGACGTAATCACCTAAATAGAAATTGATGACTTGAATGCACAAAGCTCTCTATGCAAAAATACTCTGGCTACTAAAACGAAAACAAAAAAAAAAAAAAAAGGGGGGAAAACTAAAGTTGCACGTACACACACACACAAACGCGCAGTTTTTGGGTGAATCTGTTACGTATCAAACAAAAAGTTTGCGGAGAGGCGTGTGGCGCACCCTTTTGAAAATATAAATACCTATAAAACGAGGTGGAAACACACACGTACAGAAACAAGGGACAGCAATATCAATTCCTTTATAAAAGAAAACAGTAGTGGAAGTATTCCTTTTGATTTGTGCGAGAACATCGATAACAATAATAAAAAAAATAATAAGTTGCATAAAAGGAGAGAGAAAGAAAAAAAAGAGAATCAGATGATGGCAATGACAAATATCTCTCTTTCACACACGCAATCACGCTTTAAAGGATGCGGGTATGTGCATAGCGACCAGTCAAGAAGTACACCTCAGGCTCAAAGCATCATATTTATGTAAGCGCATGGAGTAAAAAAAAAAGAGAAAAGGTATTTCTTTTTTCTTTTTCTCGTTATTGGGGTGGAAAAAAAAAAGTTTACCCAAACGTAATCCACATAGAATTATTTTTAAAGAAAAAGAAATGCGATTTGGCATCAAAAGGTGAATGCACACGTTATACAAAGGAAGAGGTGAGAAACAAACAAACAAACAAAAAAGAAATAAAGAAAGCACATTTGTGAATACAAAAGAGAGCGGGAGAGAGGCTCGGAAAATGTATACGCCAGCTACTAAGGATATAGGGGGGGGGGGAAATAAAAAACAAGACGACAGTTCCAGGTAGAGGTGCTAGCAGCAGAAAGAGCCCAAATTTCATCTTTGGACACAAGTAGAACACTAGCGACACAGGCACATCAAAAAAAAAGAAAAGTGACGCAATTCTATCCGTAGGAATATATTCACATCAAATCTCACATGTCGTACTAAAGCTGACAGATGCCAACGGTCATAACAACTAAAAAGAACAAAGATTTGAAAGAAATTATGGGCGTATATCCGCCTGCAAAAAAACAATATCACGTCGACCTGTTTTTTTCGTCTCTTTGTGACCGCGTTTATCTTGCCTACTGCAATAGTTCCTCTGGCGTACCTAGTCTATCCTCCGCTCTCTTTTCGCTTTCCGCACTATTTTTTTGTTTATTTCCCTCACATTCTCACTTTGCAAAAAAAAAAAAAGAAGAAGACGAAGAAAAACGCAATGCCCAGCTGTACCACGAGCTCTAGTAGTCGTTGTCTTCGTCATCATCGACATCTCCGTACTGCCACAGACCCTTGTGACCCTTGCGGGCAATCTCCTGGGCGGCGGCATGGCGCTTGAACTCACCTTCATTCAGAGTAGCCGCCCTGCGGTCCAAAAGTCCAAATCCACTCTGCAACAACGTCTCGCTGAGCGATGGCACATTCTCGTTTACGGTCACACTGTAGTAGACCGCATTGCTACCATCCTTGTACACCGCCTTGGCGAGCACCTCACCCTCGCTGTAGTTGTACGAGGTGTCATAAGTCGCGTGCATGCACGAGTCATTCGGCACGGCCGCCTTGATGTACGCCAGGCGCGCCTGCTTAGCGAACGCGGGCGTCTCTCGAACCACCGCATACTCAGGTCCGAGGGGAATAGCATGAACGTGCTTGGTGCGCACCGCCGCAGTATTGCCAAAATCAATGAACTGAACACGTACGACGCCCTCTTCGCGTGCCTGGAGAATCTTCGCACGGCACCACGTGCGATCGCCCTGATACTGCGCACATACGAGGTCGCCCTTCTTTCCACGGTACTCGGGACTAGAGGCAGTGGCGTTGAGCAGAGCCTGGATCTTGCGCTTTATCTCATCTTGGGCATTGCTGCATGGCTGCAGGTACACAGAGAGACCATCCTCTGCCACTTCAGTCAGCATGTACGTTGTGTACGTCGCAGTCTCGTCGAGCACACGAGACAGCATGTACGGGTTGGACGCAGCACGTTCAGCTTCCATCTTGGCGGCACGTTGAGGGATGGAGCCCGCTGCAGACCAAATATTCTTCTTCGCCATCCTGGCGGCCTCCTCGGCATCGTTCAGTTGCTGGGCAAAGGGAAGTTTATCCGCGACGCCGACAGTGGCGAAGCCGGCCTCCACAATAGAAACCGACACGTTGGTGCCGTCTTGAAGACTAACGCTGCAGATAAAGTTACCACCACGATCTGCGGCGTACACCTGCACGTTCACCTCACGCTGCTGCACAAGGCCAATCACAAAGTCCTTCGCCTCCTCGGCAAAGGGGTCGGACTTCTCCTTGGCGCTGAAGGCCACGCTAGGGGTAATGCAGCCTGCTACCTTGACAGGGATTTGAAAGTGCTCCTTGGGGATGTATACTCGCAGAGAGCTAGGACCCATGACAAGATCCACCACGCCACGTAGCACTGGTGGCCGACCACTTTGCATGCCACGCTGAAGGAAACTCAAGTAGTAGCGAGCACGGGATTCACCAAGGTGGCTGAGCTCCACCACGGTGGTGGGCAGGCATGACTTCTCGCTGAAGAGGCCCCGGTGGTTCTCCCTGGCACGCGCCTCAGCGGCCTCCAGCAAAGGCGCGCACTCACAACTGTCCGTTTTACCGAGGAAGTAGTTGGCGAGACCGGCCTCAAGAAGTGCCGCTCCAACGTTGGCGCCAGTCTCGGGAATGGTGATGGTCGCGGCGGGACGTACCTCCTTCGTCTCCGGCAGCACGCGTGCATACTCCACGAACACGTGCACCTTCTGGCCGATAAAGTGAGAGCGTAGGAAGTCCTTCGCTTCCCAGGCAAAGTCATTGTACGTCACACGCGCCTCGGGTGCGTTGCCATCCTGATCACGCACAACGTTCTTGCTTCCGCGCACACCAGCAAGAGAGACGCGAATCGCCTTCCCAGAGGCATCATCACGGACCACTACCACATCGCCGTGAACCGCTTGCACAAACGTCCCCGTAAATTCCTGCGGCCCAGTGTACCTGGGGCCTGCGGTGCCATCCGCGTTCACAGTGGCCATGCCAACCTTCTCGGGCGCCACCGGCGCGTTGGTGAGAACAAGCTTCTTCGATTCCACAACCTCGTCATATCCTTTCCATACACCGCTCTGTGTCGACTTCCCCTTCTTCTCCGCCTCTCGCATCTCGTTGTGGCGCTTAGAATAAGAGACAGTGGAGGTTTGCAGCTTGGCAAGGCCCTTGGCAAGAAGGTCCTCCTGGAAAGAGCCCTTAGGCGACATGATCGACACAAGCACGTTGCCAAACTGGTCAACTCCATCGAAGCGAACGTTGACATTGCGGTTGAGCAACATGCTCTCACTGTGAAACTTGGCCTGCGCCACGAGCTTTTCAATACCAAGCTCCTTCACAGAGACACCGGTCATATGTACTGGAACCTGCGTATCGCCAAAGACAGCTGCAGAAATGATAAGCGCGGTAGCCGATAAGACTCGCTCAATCCGGACGAGCTGCTCCTGATCCTTAAGCGCGGAAACCTTGCTGCTGAGCTCTTCGGACTTGAGGTTGACCATGTGGCGCACGCGCTTTTCCGTATCAGGAGCAAAAATGCCCTTCTTGCTTGTCATGGCCGTGCCCATGAGTTTTGTGTACTCAGTGAAGAGAGCCTTGTCCATGTTTGGCGGCATGCGCTCAGGAACAATGGCAAGACCTTCCTTCAAAAGCATCTTGCTTGCATCCTGTCCGTTGGCAAGAGTGAGACGGCCCGCAGCGCGCTGTAGAGGATCAATAAAGTAATCTTCAGCAAATTTCACTTGTTTCCCAATGAAAGCGGCACGAATGAGCTCTGCGGCATCGTAGGCGCATGGCTCTTCAGGTCCAAACTCACCAGTGATGGTGCGCTTTGCCTGCTTGGGGGTTTGAATATAGCTAAGAGCGATAGGCTTAAAAGTGGGCTGGCCTGCCACAGGAGGACCCATGAGCACCAGACGGTCACCATTCTCAACAGCAAACACAATGTAGGACATTTCTTTCCTTCTTTCTTATTTTGTTTAATAGTGGGGATAAATACGCAAATAAATGGTGAATAAGGCACACACAAACACACAAACGTGTCAAAAAGGAATAAGTTTCCTACCGTGCGCACAACAGAAAATAGTGATACTGTGTGTGCGTGTATGTGTATGTATGCTATCCTTAAGCGCTAGGTGCTTTGTAGCTGATGTGAGTGCAGAAAAAAAAAAACAGAAACTACATGTAAGACACACCAAAACATAAATAGAGAGAAAGAGAAAGATAAAAGTCAGCATAAGGAGACCGAGGCTATTATTATTATTGTTATCATATATTTTAATTTAAACTTTTACCATCGGGCGTAAACAAGAATAAGATTGAACCAAGATGCTTCTACACAAAGGCCAAAGCTTTCTTTTCATATATATATATATACACTGTTATTAATATAATGCATTGTCTAAAACGTCTACATGTCGTATGCCTATCTACGCAAGAAGAAACAACAACAACAACCACAGATCACAGTGGGAGTAGCTACAAAAAAAAAAAAAGAGAGAGAGAATGAAAGAATGCCATCTCTTTTAAAGACATGGAGCGTCGGCTAAGCCAAGAAACCGCATTTCAGCTGCCACGTCACGAGGTGGTATACACCGTGTCACCTTGTTGAAATAGATCGAAGTTAGCTTCCGTTGGCTAGATGAAAGTGGAGCGAAGAAAGGCAGAGCTTCATTCTGAATGTGTATCCACATGGCGACAAACACCAGCACTGCCACTCGACGCACTTCCGGGGCACAGTGCTCCATGCAAGAGTGCACCGCACGTGAAACCCGGCCCAAGGCAACTTCTGTCAGTGTCGCTGCTGCCCCGCCACGCGTGCGCACCCGCCCCGAAGCAGCGCCAGTTGCACTTCTCTGCTCAAAAATGCGGCCTACGCTATTGAGAAGCTCAATCCATCCACGTGTGTAGTCTTCCCGGGCAGGCCCGCGACGCCACTGCTCAATACACGTGGCGAGCGCCGTTAAGCACATGTCGGGTGTAAAGCGATTGGCAGATAGGGCAGCGTGAAGGACCAAGACAGCCTCCTGCTGCACCTCTACAAAGCAATCGTCTAGAGCGGCACGCGTTGCATTCAAAATGCGCACTAGCTGCCGCGCTACACAAGGGCGGAGCTGGCGTGACTCCAGGGCGGACTGCAGGACCTGCAAGGCAGCGCAGCGCACTGGGTGGTCGTGTTCGTGCTGTTCCGTGGCTAGCCGATCCACCACGAGCATAAGGCGATCATACACGTCCTCTGTGCTTGCCCACACGTCGGAGGTGCGAGCTGAAGAGATGGAGGAGCTGATTTGATTTAGCAAGGCACGGCGCTCAGCAGCCGTGTGGGTGCCCAAGAGTCTTTGAAGAAGATCCGCCGGAGTGTCAAATGGGCCTTCACCAACGCCTGCTGCCTGGCGTAGTGGCGCTCTCTTATCACTGTCAGAGTCATCGTGAAAAACAAAAAGCGGGGGAAGTGGGTCTGCCGTGATGTGACGGCTTGATCGCACATTGAATGGCGCACTTGGATCCGCAAAGATATGGCGTGGGGCAAACTGGGAGTCAAAGAGATTGCAAGTGATTGGCTTAGCGGCAGATACCGTAGCTGCTGATGGTCTTGCGCTAAGATACGTCGAAGATCCAAAATCCATACAACGAGACTTATCGACCTCCGTCACTGCTACTGTGTGACCGTTGCTAGCGTCAAGGAGAGGTCTGCCGTGGACACTAAGCAACGGAGAAAAACCGGCTCGTCTACCTCTGCTCTCCTCACATTTGCGTCGTGCAGCACACGCTTCTCTGAAAGGATTCTCTACATGCACAGATGCAGAAAAAGAAGAGGAGCTCAAGCCAACAAGCACGCGGCCCGCAGCCACTGCGGCGCAGTCTTCAGTCACATGTGGTACTAATTGAGGGCCCAGTGCGGAGTATAGCATCGCTAATTGGATTTCAGTTAAACGTCCTAGTTGCTGCTGCTGGGATGGACTCTCTAAAGGTTCACTGTTCACAAGGCATCGCACAAACGTGTCTCTGGCGACAAGGTACAGCGTCTTCACAGCGCGAGCAACGGCGCGCCACAACACACTTTGCGAGCTGCGGTGCCTCTCTTCCGCGAGTTGGCTGGCAAGGATAGTAAGAGCCTTGTGCATGGACGCTGGCAACATAAAGAACGTGTAGTGGTCCTCAAAAAGATACTGCAGGACCTCGACTGCACGCGCGTGTACCTTCGGGGTAGCCACATCCGCCAGGCATTGATACAAGTGTCCAGAAGAGACGGCGATATCAACTGAGCTGAGTACGTCACAAAGCAGTTCCCGTGATACGCTAGCGCTTACCTCCCTGGTGTTCGTAGTGTTGACAAGGAGAGCTAATACAACGTCCTGCATGTGGTTCGTGAAGAATACTGGCGATGTCTTGAAGAGACTGCCGAAAGATGTCAAAGCCGCCGCACAAACGCGGAAGTGTGGATCCGTCAGACGTGTCACAAGCGCGGCTGCGCATTCATCTCTGTTCTCTGGCGATAGCTGTGGTGCAAAGGTGGTGAGAGCCTCGCAGGAACTGAGTCGCACCGCCCAGTCTGTGTTGGTAAGAGCACTGCGCACCTCAGGCCAGAGCTCATCTGCAGTACGCACACCGTGATGCTGAGCGGGTACATCGTCGAAAGCATTAAATGTGCGCGAGGTGGCCACCACTGCGGCTGGAGCTGCAGCTCCTCCTCCTCCTACTACTACTCCTCTACTGCCACGCCGCACCTTGGCCGCTGCAACTGCCTGCAGATCATCTCGAAGTTGAACTGCGCGTTGCCCCGCAGGTACTGTCGCGTTAAGCGCGGCGGCAGGGGCGAGGGCGATAATGGCACTAGTGTTCGTCTCCCTGGCGGCTGCGTCAGCACTGCTAGCAAGCGTCACCGCTCCCACCTCACGCAGTGCGGTAGTCTTCTCCTTCTCTAGTAGTTGCTGCGTCTGTCTGTCGCAGTTGCCAAAAAGTGTCTGAGCAGCCTCAGGCTCCATAGAGGCCAGCACCCAGTAGCACGTACGTGCGGTAGAGCGAACGCCCTGGTTAGCGTCCGCCATGCCACTGCGTATGACGCGGCATACAGGAGTCAAGTACTTGGAGAAGGAGAGCTGCATCGACGTGCCTTTACTGGCTTGCATGACCGCCAACAGCGTGTCCATGGCATGATAACGCGTGGCACTGTGCTTAGCGGCCCCAGCAGCCTTTACCAGCTCACCTAGTGCCTCGGAACCAAACCCATGGGTTCGAGCCATTGCGTGCAGGGCGTGCTGCGCAGTTCCCGCTACCACACGCGTCGTACTCGCTGCTACGGCTAAGAGAGTGGACACGAACCACCCGCTCATGCCTAGCCACACTGCGCGGTTACTACACCCTGTTGCCAACGCCGATACCACTGCACATGCCGCTTCCGCAAGCGCGGATCGAGGGTCCTCCATGTGCTCTTGAAGAGGCACCTTCACGTATGTCGACATCCATTGTGTGAAGCGAGGTCGCATGGAAATGTCTTCAGACGCAAATACGCTCAGCTGTTTCAACGCATGTCTGCGTGCCGTCCAGTCATCTACGTGAGGATTGCTACGGCGACTGGCGTGGCTAATGCTCGTAGCAGCGCCTATTTCCCTCGGCCGCGTAAGAACAGAGGAAATGTGCTGAAGCGCAGATTGGAGCTCCGCGTTGTTGAGCGTCGAAGAAGAAAGAAACTTTTCACTACTACTAGTGGGTTCCATCTGGGAGAGAGAGTTAGCTGTTGTAATCGATCTAGTTTATTCAAAAAAAAAAAACGTATTTGAGTAATAGAGTAATAGTACAAAGGGTGCCCCAAGTGTCAAAATGTAATCAAAAAAATATCTATGTTTTCAATAATAAAAATAATAAAATAGGGAAGAAGATGAAGCTACACTACACACCAAAACAAATTACACACATACACAAAAATATAAATCTAAAGGTGTGCAAAGAAAAAAAAGGTATGTTCAATTCGTACCCCTTGCTAGTTAAAACAGAAAGAGAGAAGAGAAATGAAATGAAATAAAATAAATAAAAATAGAAATAAAAGAAGAAGAAGAAGTAAAAGCAAGAGAAACAGAAAATCAACTCCTTAGATGCATTAAAACCTTCATGAACCAAAGAAACAAACATATTTGTACATACGAATCCATCCTCTCCTTCCAAAAAAAAAGGACATTTGCAGTGTGAGTTTAAAAAAGTTTTTTTTTTCGATCGCATACACACGCGGACCCAAATAGGGAGAGACCTCTTTTGCTAACAAATACTGTTATAAATATGGGGGAGATATACAACACATATTCAAAAAAGTTTGTCGGATGTGAGGGTAGGGGAACGAGTCTGTACGCCATAATTTTTTTTTTATTGTTATCACTTATGTCTATCGTGTCCTTAAATGTGAAGACGCAATGCAAAGAAAAAAGATATATATGGGTAGCCCTTCACAAAGCTTTCATATAGCTAGAGAAAAGAAAAGAACGCAAACATCGTCCGTCTGATATCATTCAAAAATTTATTATTATTTTTTATTCAACTTTCGTAATCGTGTTCCTTTCCCGCAGGAAGTCTCACTGCCTCACCTTACTGAGACATGTCGATAAGTTGAGAAGCAGCATAGCGACCAGCAGATACCGCTGTAGCCACGGAACCCGCGGCAAAGTTGTCCATCTTCCCTTCTGCCCATACACTGTGCGTCACAACGGAGCAGTCTCCCACAACAGCGTTCGCCACATTCTTCACCTTGAAGTTTGCAGTGGGGTGAAGGCCACTCCTAGCAGGTGCGCTGGTAGGACGAGCGTTTTCAAGATAAGACTCGCTGGAGCCGCTCGCTGTGCCGAACCAGTATGTGTTTGAATCAATATAATCGTTGAGGTACTTGTCGGTCTTGGCGACGTGGGAGGCCCAGGTGGTGAGGTCGAGCAGCTCCTCCTGGTTCCCCCTCGTGAGCTTCATAAAAGGCGTGTGTACAAGCCGAGCGAGGCGCAGTGCCTTGCTAGGTTCCTCCTTCAGCATTGCAAAGTCGATTGCCTCCATCCCGGGTGTCAGGCTGGAGAGCGGCGGGGTCGCCACAATCTTTCGGCACACGCGAATACCAGCCCGGAACGCGGTCCTCACCTTGTCTCGGGTCTCACTAGGAAGCGGCGCGGTCCTGTAGGAGAAGGGTGCAATGGGACAGCTCATTTGACGCCATAGAAATGAACGGATGGCGGCCTGATTCTCCGCTGTCTTGGCGCCAGGCGCGGCCGCCGCATCCTTGGCGGCACCCGCGTCGTCAGTTTCTGCAGTTGTCGCAGCGGTTTCAGTGGCTGCAGGCTTACCCACCAGTGCGCCGGAGGGGTCCACATCTACGACGTGCTCGAGGCCATCCACGCCACGGAGCACCATCACCATGGTGAGCGCCTCCTGATACGAGGCCAGAACGCGGTCCCACCCCATGGCAAAGTATCGCAGTGGATCACGACCACCTATAGGAAGTAAGAAGATAAGCACCTCTGCGCGAGCGCCGAGCTCAGGCACTGAGATGGAGGCCACAGTATCCGTCAACGGAGTGAGAAGCGGTCCTCGCTGTGTGAGCCACCACGTAGCGAGCGATTTGATATCTCCTACATTGCATCGGTCACTGGATATCCCCTTATGAGTCTTGAAGATAAGTGGGAGGGCAACGGCGTCACGCATGTACACCAAGTGCTGTTCGAGTACCGCACGGTCCAGCAGCTTCGCAGATGCGAGAGCGGTGTGCAGCATCGTGGGTGTGTGCACGGAGCCAGCTGCTACTACAACGCCTTTGCCCACTCGCACCTTGATGGTTTGCTTCTGGCCAATCATACGCAGCATCACTGCCTCTACCTTGCAGGACGAGTTCGAGTGTGTCTCCGCGCTGCCATTCACTTCTGCGACACTACCAGTATTCTTTCCCATGCACAGCTCCGTAACGAGACACTGTGACAATACGTGCAGGTGCTTGAGGCGCTCAGCTGGTAAACCATCCATGATAGCACAGGAGATTGGCAGCCGCTTTCCGTCCACATCAAGACGGAGATATGCAGGGGAGACGCTGTCCCGTTGCAACGGCACCTCCTCAGTGGCCATGTACTTGTGTCCAATTACTTCTCCGGCAGCATCGCCAAAAGTCCACGATAGAGGACTGCGCGTCAGTGCGAGCCGCACAGGCAGTCTCCACCAAGGCCGCGCCGTATCAGCCTGAACTTTGGCGAGAGTTGCATCTGCATGCTCGCCATCCGTGCTGCTTCGCGTGGGATCAAGGATGGAAGTGGTGTGCACACCCCAGTCCAACTGTGCAGTTCCACCGATGCCACTGCCACGTGGGAAGGCAGCGTAGGTCAGCATCACATCCTGCATTTTACGTTGAGCAGGTCGTGCTGCAATACTAGCCTCTGTGGCGTTCGGCGGCACAGGAGGGCGTAGCGGACGCTGTGCGACCAGTGCGTTGTCAATGTAGCTACGCCGTCCTTTGTTACCCACTTCCCCAGGCACGACGCCACGAGGAATATTCACCATGTTGTACGCACATAACGTGAGTCGGTTGCGACCGTTTGCCTTTAGGCACACCCCACTTGTACTTACAGGCACCGCATCGTCACCCATATCCACCAGAAGCACAGAAGGGGCAGTCTCGCCACTTTCAATGAGTTGGCGTGCAGCTGCCAGACCACCTGGACCTCCGCCAATAACGATGTAATCAAAAGATGACTCTTCGGATGGAGTCTTAAGGCTTGTATAAGCGGGTCTTCTGTTTAGTTTCGATCTTGGGCGGAAATAGGCATACCAAATGGCAAACATTGTGGCGATGCCTAGTAGCACCTCCATGACAACGTAAAGAAAGCTCATGTTCCTCCCTTCTTCTTCCTTTTCTTCTTCCTCTTCTCCTAGTGGGAAGCAGTACAACGCCTGTACAATGTATATAAAGAGTATAACTTCCTTCGATATACATATTTATATACACATATATATATATATATATATATATATATATATAAAGAGTGTGTCATCAAAAGAAAAAAAAAAGGAAATGGAAAAACATCAATATGCAGTGAAGAAGAGTGTTCATGGATGTGTACCTCATTAAATCAATAATATTGATATCGTCCAAGAGGGTGGGGCAAATGATCCGTGTCCAATGGGACCGCAACGTCAGAGAGGCAGTTGGAGAGAAATAGTTTTTGCAATGTCTCGTTATCACTTTAATTCTCTCTCAATATATATATATATGGTTTATAAAATTGCATCGTATCACAAGATACATAATTGCAAAAAGGCACAATAACACTACAACAAGTAAAATAAATAAGGTAGAAACTCAAAGAAAAAAAAATCCATATAAAGAAAGATAAAGAATGGTGTAGCACGTGCAAAAGCAAGCGGTTGCATTACAGTGATACTAAATTTATCAATCTTCTTTTTATTTACTCTGAGTAAGTCGTAAATTATACACGACACATGCTTGCACAGCATCATGGTATCAATATTGCAGATCATACGCAAGCGATCCGCTATCACCTACGTGACCTACATGATAGACCATACATTCACATAAATAAATATATATATATATATATATATTTCACTATATTGGTTACACACAATAATAGTAATAGTAATAATAATAATAAAAAAAAACAGATGGAGGAAAAAAAAAGCACAAATAAAGGCACGTTGACACACATCATTTCACAGAAAGAGAAAGCTGTAGAACAAGAAAGCAAAAGGAGGTCATTTGCGATATATATTCACAAGACAAATTGTATATGAAATGCCTAGCATCACAGTACAAAGGCAGATGGCTAGAACTAGCACACCGCACTGAAGGGTGGAGGAGATGTATGAGCCAGCCGTCTGTGGGCATTTCCCCCCATATTTTTTTGTTCCATTCAGCACATTCACTACAGAGTGTAGAGCCCTTTAAAAATAAAAAAAGCGTCATTGCGGGCATTTTTGCAATTTACTGTCTGCGTACAACAACAAAAATTAAAAACAACAACAACAACAACATGTCGCAACAAAAGAACATAAGTGGCTTTACGCTTCCACTGTAAAGATAAAAACAAAAAAAAAATAAAGTTTGAAAAATCTTTGGAAACGAAACAAAACAAAGCAAAAAAAAGAAGCAGCTATAGATTAATGTATCGGTCAATACTAACCAAAGTGCTAAGCAAACTTACAAAAAAAAAAAGTTGCGCCAAAGTAGTTGTAGCATCACATAACAAACAAACAAGCAACAACAGAAAGATATTTCCCTTCATCTCTACAGAAGACTTTTCACAAGGATAACGTTGAGCAAGCTACTTAATATATATATAAATGCCTCAATGATAATGATAGCAATAATAATAATAATTAAGAATGAACGAAGGCAAACACACACATACAAAAACATTGCACAACTTCTCTACCACTCTCTAAATAGTTACAAAAAGAAAAAAAGAAAGAAAGTTAAAAAGAAAAGACGCAAATAGTTATAATAAGACACACCGTTCACAGTATCTCGTGAAAAAAAGCAAAAATAAAAACAGTGACAGTACGCTGTCTTCTGCTGCATCCGCAACCTTGCACTCATTATATGCCCAACAATATTTCCGCCTTTAAAGCATACACAAAAGCAACAAAACAACAACATTGTACGCATGTGGGCAAGCATATATCGAGGGATGTAGCAAGCTGGCCTATCCTTTAGAAAAAAAAAAGAACAGTAACATCAAAAAACAAAACAACTTGAGGGATGGGATACTTTATGCACTGTGGGGAAGAAGTTTGTCTTGAACCTACTGATCCACACAATTGACTGCCACCATACGTGAGGTGAGGCAACAATGTACCATCCATATCTGAAGCAGCACATGAGGAGTATATCTCGCCAGTGTTTCCCTCACTCAAAGACAAGAAGAGATACAATAATGTGCAAATAGTAAAGAAAAAAAAACAATTCTGGCGCGCTAAATTGATCATCACTCACTCTACCTGTAAATCATGTAAAGCGTTAAAAGCAAAACAAAGAAAGCGCCACACGCGCTGAGAAATACCATTGATGCCAAGAACAGCCCAATCCCCCCCCCTCAAAAAAAAAAAAAGATATCTCGTTACAAAACAGCATCAACACAAGTCAAAAATTAACAACCTCACACACTCTTACACAGCTTCATAACACGTTGAGTAGACCAGAAAAATGAAATAGGAAACAAAACTTTAAAAAAAAAATGAAAAGGGCTGTGCTGCGTATAGAACACATAAATGATTGACGTGAGATAGTAATAATAGTAATAAAAAAATCAAACAAAATAAATAAATCGAAAGAAAAAAATATTGCAAAATTGAATCGAGCACACACCAAAAAGATATAGCCCACTGAGAGGGAGGGGAACACTTCTCATGTATTCCGTATGCGGTGCCGCAATACACAAATATATTCTAACACCAACGTCCCAGAGCTACAGCTCACCACTTTTTTTTTTTTTTCAAAAGTTCATTCCCTCCTTTTCAAAAAAAAAAAAAAAGGTCAGCGTGAGCTAAAGAGCGACGAAGCGGCCCACGCACCTCAGCGCTAAAAGACAAAAAGTGCAAAGAGAAGAGCCAAATCCTGCAAACTGATGAGATATTGTTTATATCAAAATAAAAAACGGGATATGTCCATAACAACTGTAGTGTTTAGAGAAAAAAAAAGATTCTTCCATATCCCATTGTTTCGCAGACGTCACGCATTTTGAAAAAAATAAAAAAAATAAGCGCATAAATATTTTTTTCTTCCTTTAATCCATCATTGCTCCTCACTTGTTTCCGCAGTTGCAGTCTTAGGTGCAATAAATGTAGCAATAACAGTAGCAACAAGAACGAAATAGCAATTGTAATAACAGCAACAACAGTAATGAAAGGACACATATGTGGAGTGAAAGCGAGGTAAAGTAAATATAAAAAAAATTAAAAAAAGTTAGCATATAAATGTATCTTACTTAACTGGTGTAATCGCATTGTTGTCTTGAGTGTCATCGTCAATATCGCCAAACTTGAAGCTCTCAAGAGCGTCCCGGAACTCTTCTTCCCCCACATCGCCCTCAGCCGCAGAGTACATACCCACTCCGTCCACCTGATGACGACTCAAGGTAATGCTATGCATATCAACGTCGGGGTTACCTGATAAGTCAGCAAGGGAGCGACGATGGGCGGTGAGAAGCTCCTGAGGAGTCATACCAGGGACGTTGGAGCGGCTGTTCATCAGGTTGGAGGGCATTTCCTCGTCTTCCACCAATTGAGCAGCAGTACTGCTGCTGTCGTGCCTGAGAAATGTTGGGGCGTTAAAGGCCACATCGGCAGGAGCATCGTCGAGCTTGTTATACTCAACCTGTTTGGCCTTGGTGTTCACGGGCATTGTAAAAGCACCAATAATAATATGTGTTGAATGTAACCCTTTTTCTTTCTCTCTATTGAAAACAGGTAAAGAAAGGCAAGTTTTAATAGTGCGAAAAAGCTGTCTCTTTTCTCTAATCCTAATGTATATATGAAAGGAAAACAAGCTTTTCGTATGGCAGGTAGCTGTGAAGATATTTTTTTTTTAAAAAAAAAAAAACTAGAAACCATCATAGAAAAAATAAAAGATGAAGGTGGATAAATCACAAAGAAGTAGAGGCATCAACATATTAAGCGCAACTTTATGAGCAATAAAAAGCATCATTTTCCCCCTTTTTTTTGGAGTATATCACATGCATCGCATACTTTTATTGGCATTCCATTTGAAACGCAAATACGAAAAAGAATGTATTGTACTGTTTCTTTATGATAGTTATAGCAAAAAAAAAAAACGCACTAGAAACTAAGGTGCATCCGGTTAAGTAACCCCTTGCCAGTAGCAACCTCTCTCTTTCTTCCTCTTACCTTCATTGCCTCTTCGCTTTCTTCGAGCATAGACTAACATAAGAGAAAGCGCAAAGGGAAGAAAGAAAGAAATAAAGAAAGAAAAAAAAGAGAGAGAGAGAATATGCTACCAGCTCTATCCATACTCTCCCCCCCCCCTCTCCCCTTCCCTCCATGGGAGGCTACGAAATGTGATTCAGACTCATAAGATGAAGGGGCTCAAAGGGCTTGCCGTCGCCAATGTAAAACTTGTTCTGAAACTCGACCCAATGAAGTCGCAGTGTATGCAGAAAAGCAGATAACGCCTCCATGCCAATCAACACACAGAAGGTGGCACACAGCCACGCAGCCACGCCACAGCCAATGACAAAGCCAGTGGTGTCAACGTTAAGCATGTTCACCACTGCAAAGGTAAAGAACACCTCAGAGAGCTGTGCATGGGCCAACGATAACGCCCATAGTCGCAAGTAGGAAGCGGTATTGGAGACACAGCTGAGCACATATTCAATGGTGTGAATTACATAATGAATAATCATCTCTGTCAGATCAAAGTTTTCGAATTCCTCATCCTCAGCCTCCTGCCGGGGATCACTAACGATAATATCGTCCGCACCAGAAAAAAAATCTCGTGCGCTGATGTCATCATTACTGAGAAGCTCGTCGTTGTTGTCGGCTGGGGTGTCGACGACCACGGTCGAGGAAGCGCGACCAGCAGCCGCGGTGTGCCTGAAGTCCCGAGAAGAGTGCCCTGAATCAAAGATTGAGTGATCACTTTCGTTCCGACCATCAATATCAAAGAACGCACGTGATCGCTGCTCCTTCCATTTACAATACTTGCGGTACTCCACAATGGGCATCCCACAGAGCATGATCGGCACCATCAGAAATGCAATAATAAGCAGTGCGATCTGCAACCCTGCCTGGCCTTTAAAGAGAGGCGGCTGCGGCACCGTTCCGGGCTGTAGAAAGAAGTTGGTCATCACCTCGAGAAGGCTTGGCGCATCATGCGTGTTTTCCCACCGCGTACACCACTTTACGATAATAAGGATTGACATGTAACCAAATGTGTTGAGCAAGAAGATAAACTCGGGAACAAAAAGAAGCCCTACTTTGAGCCAGTTGCGTGTGTAAATGTGGTTATTCAAAGAGAGCGCCAGTCCAGTAAACATCTGAACAACGCCTACAATCACTGCGCACTTCATCTTGATCGAGTTATAAAATTCAAGCTTGTTCTCTGTTTCTGCCCATGCCACATCGATTCCAAACGGATAGACACGCGTCGGCACCACACTGGGCAGCCCATTCGGCTTGATCGGGTACACCAGCGTAGATTCAGGCGCCATGGTGGTGGTGATGACGATGGTACCGCTGCTGCTGCTGCTACTACTCTTGCTACCACTTAATGTACTGTCGCTCACGAGCGACTTCTCGGCATGCAAAGAAGGCCATGTGTAGCCACTGGCAAACATGTTGACAGAAAACCCGAAGAAGTCATTGTAGAGCATACCCATGTAGATGGCAAACAGTGACATGAGCAACAGAATGTACCGACCCCCGAAGATCATGCCGATGATTTCGTTCAGTTGGTGAGTCTGCCACTGCCTTTCCTTGTAGATAAAAAAGAGAGTCCCGATCAAGAGTAGCACGCCGTGCCCAATGTCTCCATACATGATACCAAATAGGTAGGGGAAAGTGACAATGGTGAATACACCAGGGTTGACTTCCTTGTATCGCGCGATACCGTAGCTATCCACAATGCCCTGAAAGGCAGCTGTGAAGACGTTTGTGTCAAAAAAGGTGGGTGGGTGGCGTTGCGAGGAATGATGAGTCATGATTGACTGCACATCGCCACCTGACGTCGCCATCGCTTCATCTAGCGCACGACGAATAGACTCTTGGTGCTTGTGGGGAATCCATGCAGAGGCGGTGCAGGTAGAACCAGAGAAGGCGCACAAGTTCATGCCAGCTAGCACCGCCTTCTCCACCTTTAGAAATGCCTTATACATGCGGTGCTCACGATACCAGTTGAGCAGTAGTTCACGCTTGCGCTGACGGACGGCATTCATGGTAGCTTGAAGGTCTTGTGTATCGCCAGAACTGATAAAACCGCAGTTGGTGGGGCTACCAAAAGAATTTGGCTCCATGGCTGACCCCCTCCCAGTGGGACCCCCATTGCTCAGTAGTTCCTCGCCACGCGCCTGCACATCTGCGAGTGTGTGCACAGTAGCTCCCATCCCGGCCACCAACTTCTGCAGTCGCGCGATCATCGAAACGGACGAGCTGAATATTACAAACGTTGAAATTTGCCTCTGAGTAGCAACACCCACACTGGATCCTAGTCTGCTATCATTTCCCGTGTCGTCCTTCGCACTGTACTCCAGTGCCCAGTCGTCCTCGTTGTTGATTTCCACAATTGCGTTGCCACGAGTCACGCGATAGCAGAGACGGAAGAGCGCCTCACATTTACTAGAGTCAATAATACCCAGTAACGTAGAAAGACGCCCGAGTGAACTAAGAGCACAGCCGCCGCTCTCAAAATCTGCAGAGCTGCTCCCACCTCCTCTTATGCTCATAATGTGCCTGAGTCGCTCATGAAGAAGCAACATCTCGTTCTTGGCCCGCATTTCATCGCGAAACCCACACAGTGACGATACCATAGCTGCTAAATTAGATGCAGTGTTCTCAATTCGTTCATCGATGGTGTCGATCTGGCCTTGCAGCATGGCGGCCCGCATTTCCTCCACCGAGGCAGAGTAGTCAAAGTCTCTGATGTATTCATTGACGAGCGAGGCGTCCTTCTTGAGCTCCTCCTCAATGTAGCGAAGCTTGCGTTCCATATCCTCACACCGCCTAATCGCTGCGGTGAAGGGACGTGCAAACGCGGTGGCGCCTTCATTCATATCTATGAACTGTGCATTGCCAAGCATGCCTATCTCAAGCATTGTATCGTGAAGAACCTCACGTTGTACAATAAGATCAATACGTACCATGTCCTCGGAGCGCCACAGCCCGCTACACCCTTCCCTTTGCCATTGCATGTTTAGTATCTCGTACAAGTAGAAAGCAAAAACAAAAAAAACTTCAAATGTATAAAGATGGAAAAAAAAATAAAGATGCACGCGCTGACTTTTCAGTATAGTGAACAACAACGACAAAAAAAGACAAAATCCTTGTAGTTGCAACTAGAAAATAAAGAGGAGTACGTATATATGACAAAACCTTCCTTATTTTTTTTTCTTTTCTCTCTAGGATAGAGAAGTACCTTTTATACATGCGTAAACGATAAATGAAAAGTGGATGTGCGGAATTTTATGGTAGCCTGGCAACAACAACAACAAAGAAAAGAATAAGTAAAAAAAAGAGGGAAGGAAGTGAAGCCAGGTCCCTCTCTCTCTCTTTTTGCTTTTGCTTTGGCAATATGCTGGAGATGTTAATTTAACACTTGCGAATTCTTTGAAACTGTTTTGATAAAAATTAGAACGGCTCCTCGATACCACTAAGAGGACTTGACGCTACTTTATTTTTCTCGTACAAAAGAATAGAAACTCAACCCACACAATAAATGTACACATCTGCCAATGTATCTCTACCCATATACATACGTACTCACACGTATAATTTTATATATAGTGCTCTTCATAATATATACCCAGAAGAACTTTCTTCTCGCTACATATAGACACCAATTACTGTTGCCGTGATGGCGGTACGGTAGCATTGTTAAGGTGCAGTGCAGTGCCAGGTTTCACTGCGCATTTTAGTTTGTCCGTCAGTACTACTATGCGTTTCACAAAGCGGCGTAACTTACTGCCCAACACCACCGTTGCATCATCCATGATGTAGTGCCCGCAGCCACTGCCAACAATTTCAAACTGAAACTTCCCCTGCATCTGCGCCACCGTCAGGGCAGTATCGAGTCTCTCCGCATTCGCCAAACAAAGCATCTTTGAAAAAGGAAGAGATATAAACGCAGCATCCAGGCCGTCGAACCAGGTGTCCCACACAGCCTCCATCTTGTGAAGATTAGTGATCCACACGTAGTGATCCTCCCCATCCTTGCGCAGCAGTGACGGCACGGATACAGCAGCACCCTCATGGGAGTGCATCCCACCGTGTTGCAGAAACCACGTCTCTGCGTCCTTCACACTGGTGAAAGAGTCAGGGCGTTTCTTGAGGAAATCATTCATGTACTTCAGTGAGAGTTTGGCAGTTCCTTCAACTACATCGACCAGCACAACCCCACCAACACGCTCCTGCGCTACTTTACTATCGTTGAGCCCTTGAACCACGACCGGGCCTCCCACTGAATGACCAAGAATAAAGAACGTACTGCGGGGATAAAGCGACTGCTTTGCAAACGCGAGCACATCCAGGAAATCCTGGACAAGCACATCAAGTGAAAGATTGCCCTCTCCCCCTGCATGAGTAGACTGTCCATGGCAACGCTGGTCGTATGTGATGACACACATATCAATATCCTCCGCCTGCGCGTCCGGCTGCGGCGCTGCGAAGGGAAAGTTACCCTGACCGGAGGCCGCTGCTGCATGCGGTGTCATCGGCATCATCGTCATTGGCATCTGCCGCGGAGGTCGAGTCTGCGGAATCTGAGCCCCTCCTCCAACGTTAGCTGTGCTACCACCTGCCGCTGCGCCACTATCGTGCCCAGGCCGCTGCTCTTGCAGATACTCCGCAAGTCTGTAGAAACTGGCGCCGCTCATACCAGCTCCGTGTACACAGAAAAGAACCGGCGGTGCACCGCAGCCAGCTACCTCCTCATCAGCACCGCCAAAGACAGCGAGATGAAAGTCCTCGCCCGCTGCGTTGGTGAACGTCACATCTCTTCGTTGACCCAGCATGCCTTTATTTTTCATACTTTTTTTTTCCTTCTATTGTTTTGTAGTGCCAAGTAAATATAGTTGCTATGACAGTAGAACGATTCTTTCTTGTTCTGTCGTATATTTGAATATGCTTAAGTAAAAAGTATGGCAATGTGGAGGACAGAACAAAGATTGCTGCAATCTCGTCTTTTTTCTTATTCTCCTTCTTTTACAGTTATGCTACAAGTGTATCCTATGTATTTTTTTTTTAAATACATATGCCAAAAAAAAAATATTAGAGAGACGACATGTTTTTAAAAAGTATGAAAATACGACAACTGCATAAGAAAAATGCGCGCATGCACAACATATCAGCTTGCTCCTTTATCGTATTGTAATACGATAAATGAACAGAGCACACGCATCACCATCTTCTATAGCTAACCGGTAAATGAATATATATATATATATATAGTACTCACAAACTGCATTTCATCTGCACTGATTTGCACAGTTAATAACAATAAAAAAGGAACAACTGGAAGGTATCCCCCTCTCCGCCCCGTCCACCTAACAAAAACTTTCAACAAACAAAGCACACTCAAGAACATGCGCTCACACCTGTACTCTGCCAGAAGCTTATTCCAGAGAAAGTAGCAAGGACCTTTTATTTTGAGCGGCAGCAGAAGCACCTGGTGCGTCTCCGCCAATGCTAAGAATACGCTGGAGCGTACCCACTTTTTCACGGCTCTTGCTCACCAATGCGCCTAATTCTTGATAAGTTTGCTTAAACTCTTGCTGCTCGAGCAGGCGAAGTGCATTGATGTCTTCAATGAAGCGCCGCTTCGCTGCCAGCTCATATTGCATGAGCTGCAGCTGCGCCAAGTATGCATCACCCACTGCGGCCAAGTCCGCGTGGGCGAGAAAGAGCTCAGCATTCAACGCCTGTGAGAGAAGCGTCTCGTAATACACGGCGTCGTTTGCTCCAGAACTGTTTGAAAGAGTAACGGGCTCGTACTCCGCGTCATCCTGGCGCGCTCGCTTTCGGCCTCCTGAGCGCGCAAACGCCCCTGGAAGCGGAATGCTTGGGAAGACACAGAACTCCATCCCCGCTCCTGCTGCACTGCCCCAAGTTCCGCGTTGCTTGCCAGAGAGAGGAGAAAGAACTACTTCTTGTGACGTGCTGTTTTGCACTGCGAGCATCGCATCACGGAAGCTACGCCACTCAAGCGCAATTTGCGTCTGTGTTGCTAAGCTGTCCGCTTCTGCAGCATCAAGTTCAGGTTGAAAGGAGCGGTTAAGTTCAGCTGCGACAAGCGCGCGAGCGTTGGCTCTATGCCAGGAGGAGGTGCAACACTCATCTGCAAATTCGAGGCACGATGCAAGGGTTGGAGTTGAATTCATCGCTTTTCTAGTAAGTAGTAAGAAGTGTCAGACCAGAGCGTATAAAAAGAAAGGCAGAGAAAAAGAAAATAAGAAGAAAGTAAACCATAATTACTCAAAACAATGCCTGATAAACTCACAGCATTTTGTTGTTGTTGTTGTCAGAAAAAGTAATGATAGTAACAAAATAGGCAATACGGCCCACTTCATTTAGAGTACGACAAACAAGCGGAACAGAGAATGTATTGAATCTTAACTACTGCGGGATCATCATTGAAAGAGACTTTGCGGCTCCTGTAAGCAAGATCACAATTCGTCCGCTCCCTCATATTTCCTCAGGAACTCTTATCAGACTCTAATAATAATAATAATAATAATAAGTCGTAACAGTAATACATTTTCTTCTGGGGTAGCATCCCTTGCAATGCGCAGGTATTTCTCCTCACGCCTGGTTTTAAGTTAAACCAAAGACCCTTATCGACATATGTCTTTGCAAGCGGGAGAGACAGTGCAAAAATTCTGTAATATATATCTGTAACCAAGCATGCTGATACGTGTGCGTTGAATCGACCACATGCACACAAATAAAAGCGCCACCAAGTACAAAGAAAAAAAAGGCATAGCTAAAAAAAAATGTGATATCCTTCGAAAAGCATCTCAGAGACGACAATGACAAAGCAAGGTTCTTCAGCACAGCCCAGACTTCCCAGCTTATCCTCCTCAATTTTTTTTTTTTTGCTTCCCCATCCCCATTTCAAGCTCGCCCCTCAAAAAGTATTTGCGGCTGCTTCCACAGGTGCGCACGCATTCATTGATATTTCTTCGTTATATGAAAGCCCAAGAACATCCACCTCTCTCTCTGTTTCCCTTTATCTTTCTCTCTCCATCCGTTTGCAGTTTTGACTAGCGAGGAGAGAAAAAGAGAGAGAGAGAGAGAGAGAAAAGGCAGTGCATTGCCATGCCGAACAAGGACACAATATGTACCCCGCATATACTTGAAGGAGCAATCATATAGATACAAAGGCAACCTGAGTAATTACAACTCTCCATGCTGACCGTAATGGGTGAATCAGGATAAGAGAGACTGTAGAAAAAAAAAAATTGAAAAAAATTAAAGAATCCCAAGAGTCATAGAAGGTACGTACGGTTCATTTATGGTACGCACCAGTGTATATATGTAAAGCGATGCAATAAACAACAACAAAAAAAGAACAGCGCTTTTGAATAAATACTGACATCAAAGAAATAAATACGGTCAAGTTATAAAAAAAGGGGGATTAGTGAAAAAAAAAGTAGTACTTCAACAAATGCGCTGAACATGTAACTCCATCTCCCAGCCTACTTGCACTTCCCACACCTTTTTCATTTCTTCCCTTCTTAAGTCGATATGTTTCCTCTTGTAAAAAAAAATAGTTACAGTCGGGCAATCAATAACATGTCAGCGAATAAAAAAATAAAATGAACCCTAGTTCACTTCTGAGACATTTCTGTACTGTTCTGGACGCCTTTCAATGCTCTCTTTATCCTTGGTCTTCTTCTCAGCCTGGCGGCGCAGGAACGCCACTCTGTTTTGCACCACACGTTCAATCACCGCGTCAGTGGTGAGGTCACATCCAGAATCTACCTCATGGTAAATACCCAGCTCCTTGGCCACTGCGTATGGATTGGACATGTTCGGGTCGACAACCTCGTCACACTGCTTGCCTCCAACAACAACACTGATGTTCAGACTGTCAATCACTTCCTTGGTGAGGGCGTAAGGCACGCCCATGACAACCTCATCCACATACCGGCACGAGAGCACACCCAGAACTCGCTCGTTAAGGTTCATGATGGGGTAGTTCTTGCCCTTGATCTCATTGATGGTTTTGTCCTCGTAGAGACCCACAATGACGTAAGTGCCCAGCTCCCTCGCCTTCTCCAGCACACGGATATGTCCAACATGGAAAAGATCGAAGGTCCCATCCACATACACAATCTTATCCGTCGGCTTTGGAACCTTGTTGTTGCTGAACTGCACAATTTTCCGAGAAGTGGTCAGATAGTGCATCGATGTGTCCATCGCCTCAGGCACACGCACGTCGTCTACGGAGTTAAGCATGTGATTCTTGGTGCAGAGGAGCATGCGACCAACAAGATCTGTGGTCGAGATGCCATCCGTGCGCTTCACCACCTTGAGCCTACCAGCATCAATAATCTCCTGGTACGAGTTGCGACCATCAAGTCCAATTGAGATGTCATCTCCATGAATAACATAGTCCACCTCAAAGCGTTCAATGTCCTTGAGACGAGTGCAGTATGGCACGTTCTCCACAACATAGTTCACCCACTTGCATGCGCGCAGGGCGGCATAGCGTTCTTCCGCGTGCATGATCGGGGGGCCCTTGAACAGAACAATTTCTTCATCCGAGTGGCAGCCCATGAGGAGCTCATCACCAAGCTTGGCTGCCTGCCGAATGGCGTTGGCGTGGCCAAAATGCATCATATCAAAGCACCCATCCACCCACACACGCACAGTCCCTGGCTTTTTCTTAGGGATCTGCATAGAGCAGAAGAGGGGGTACTCGTCATTGGGTTCATCGGAGTTGAGCCAGACTTTGCCAGGAGGAACCTCAACGGGCATCGTGGGTAGTGACTGTGGAGGAGGTGTGTGTAAAGGGTACCGCAAATGATGACGATAATGCAACTGAACTGCTTCAATGGAGAATTCCAATGATTGGTTGCAGCAAGAGAGCGGTCTGGCGACGTGATAGAGGTTTAAGCACACGTTGCGCTTTGATATTTCGCCGGTTACTGCAAATGCCGCTGAGGATAAATGCGCTGCCGCAGCTGCTGCTGTTGCACGCGCGGCGGACTGTATGGTTACTAGCTATCAAAAAAAAGAGGAATAAAAAACACCACGTGAATAGTTCTGTGCTATGTTTATATTTTGTTTCCTTCACTATCTTCTTTCGTTTTCCTTCTGTTGTACGGAAATATAGCGAAGAAAAAAAAGATAAAAAAAGATTTTGAAAAGCTGTAACCACACTAATCCTTGATGAACTACTGCCGATACACATGAGAAAAAAAAACACAGATAATTGTGATAAAGTGAACACGTTCAAACCAATGGAGTAAAAAAAAGGAATGTTGCTTTGGTGATTACAGCCTCAGAAATAAGGGACACATATCGGAAAACTGCTGAAACAAGCAGCTTTATATATATGGCTATTGCCCGTGGCGCACCTTCCCCTCCACACTGTGAGGGACAAGATATGCACATACGCAGTTGATTATTGTGAAAAAAATTTTGATTTAAAAGTGAAAAAAATAAATAATCAGGAATACCGAAAACAGTTTTGCACGCGTCTGTGACATTGCGTAGAATGCTTTTGTCGCGTTCCAGAAACCAAAGCAACCGTCCAGCAAAAAGGGTATACTTTAAGCCACAATAGCGCGCTTGGTGTTCTTCTTGACCAGGATGGCACGCTCCTTGCGCGCGGCCTTGGTGCGGCGCTGAAGCATGGGGAAGGAGAGCTTGGCCTCGTGGTACTGAGCAATGTTCAGGCGCTTCACCTCGTGGTTGGGGATGCTCTTCACCGCGAGCACCTCGATGTTGTGGTAGCGAGCGCGGTGGCGGGAAGCGAGGTCGTGGTAGGCCTGACTGACGGCGCCAGCCTTGGACACATCACGGAACTCCTTGAGCATGTGGGTGTAACCGCAGCGCTGGCTGTAGTACGCGATGTCGACGAGGTAGTTGCGCGCAGCAAGCTTGGAGTCCTTGACGGACTTGCAAGAGAGCACATCACCGTGTGTGGCCTTGACCTTGTTCTTGATGCGCATCATGCGCCAGAAGCGGCTCTTGGCGACGACGAAGTTGGGGGCGAACACCTCAAACTTGTAGACGGTGGGCTCGGGGTTCTTCTCCGAGGGGGACTCGCGGCCGACGACCTGGTAGTGACGAAGGTGGGGCTTGACCATCTTGGAAAAAACTGCTGTGTTCGGGCTATATTGTAAAGAGTACAACAATAATAACGATATCAGAAGATCAAAAAGAAAGAGTGATAATAAAAGGACATCGGCATACAAAAATAAAATAAATGAACACCATGCATCTACAAGCTCAAGTACATGCATGTCTTAAGTAGCAAAATGCATCATTACACGCGTCTGCTGCAAATTGACAACCATGTTTTGCTTTCCGCTTGTAACTACCTTTTCTTTCTGATGAAGTGAAAGGAGAGACAATGCAGAGAACTCTCAACGTAGTATATTGCTCTTTGATTGCATGGGTGTATTGCACACCCACAAAAAAACAGGCAGCTTAAATATTTTTATAGGAATAAAAAAAAAGATAGTAAGAACTCAACTGTGGCACAATAATTCAATCATAGAAAGTAGATAATAATACTTAAAAAAAAAAACACCGAGAGCGTGCAAGTAGCGTCCTTCGCACCCAAACAGACACCAAAACACACACAAAAAAATAAAAGTATTGTGAAGGAGATAAAGAACCTACTTTCAGATAACGTCATATAGTGACGCGTTCCACCTTCTCATTTCTTCCCTTTACTCACTCTCCATACCCGCAGCTTTCCATCACACCACTCATGAAGAAAGCAGAATTAGATATGAAAGATAGATCAGAGATAGAAGGGCTCTGTGGTGGCCCTCCAATATGAACAAGAGAAAGCACACTCAAAACCAGTCAAACAGAAGAGAAAGAAAAAAAAAGGAGAACAGTGCATTCTCCTCACACATAAACACACCTGTATCTCACACAGGCACAAAGCACACACGAAAAACAAATACGAAAGCCACCTTACTTTACGAAACACCAAATATAAATCCAACCACCATATATAATATTTTTCCACGCACACAAACACACACCTGCGCGTTTATTTCCTCTTAGAAGCGGGCGATAGCAGAGCGCTTGATAAACTTGATATCAACCTTGTGACCGAAGAGCTCGTGGATGTTATTGATGCCATACTTGATCATCGTTGGACGCTCGAGCGAGAGACCCCACGCCATCACGGACACGCCCTCATCGAACCCAAGAGGGGCAAGCAGCTCAGGACGGAAGAGGCCACTGTTACCGACCTCGATCCACTTGCCAAGACCTGTGTGAAATCCGAAGATCTCCATGGAGGGCTCGGTGTACGGATTGAAGGCAGGCTTGAAGCGCAGTTTGTCGACGCCGATGCGACGGAAAAAAGAATTGAACGTGTGCATCATCTTAGCAAGAGAAATGTCGCGGTCAACCACAAAGCCTTCGATCTGATGAAATTCGCACAGGTGTGTTTTGTCCATCTCCTCATTGCGGAACACGCGATCAATACTGTAGTACCGACCTGGCTTGAACTTCAGGAAGCCGTCATCACCCACTTGGGACATCTGCGCAAGGCGGTATAGCGTGTAGGCAGAAGTGCCGGTAGTGTGTGTGCGAAGCACATTGCGTGACGCCTCCTCCTCCTTCCACGTATTGCGGAAGTACTTCTCATGAGCAGCGCGCACGCGCTCGAGCAGCTCGCGGTTCTCAATCTTTGTGGTGGCGGGCTTGGAGAGAAAGAAGGTATCCTGCACGTCACGAGCGGGATGCTGCTGTGGGATGAAGAGGGAGTCAAAGTTCCAGAAGGACGACTCTGCCCAGTGCTGCGTAGCCATCTCCTGAAAACCAAGCTCCAGAAAGATCTCACGGAACTCCTGACGCACCTTCAACAGGGGGTGCAGCTGGCCACCGTCCACTTCAGCAGGGGAGGCGTCAAAGTTGTATTCCTTAAACTGGGTCGTCTTCCAGGAACCGTCGAGAAGCATCTCACGAGTAAGATCGCCCACGGCCTTCGCCCTGCGCTCGGGAGAGTACTGAGGACCCTTTCTGTAGCTGAAGATCTTCATGCTATCGCGCGTGGCAAGCTTTCGCCTCTTGAGAACATCAGTCTCCTGGGCATCCACGTCGCCGCCGGTGGAGGCCCTCGTAAGCGCGTCCCGGATAGTATCCGCAAAGCTGCTAACCTCGGCACGGCGCTCCACAAAAACTGCACCTTCCCTCTTGTTGAGCTTAAAGATCTTCGCCTTCATGCCGTTAGCAATCGCAACAGAGGCACTGTCGCCCAGCTTCTCCTGGATCACCATCTGATTCATCTCTCCCGCCTCTAACATATTCCAGAGAAGGAACTCTGGGCTTCCAGACTTGATGATGCTATGCGCCTCCTCGGAGAGCTTCCACACGGACTTCGTCATGATCTCAGACACAATGTAGCCGTCGGCCTCAAGAGACTTGGACGCACCAACGACATCCTGGTGATCGACCTTGAGCTGCTTCGCAAAGGCATCTGACATGAGGCTGTCCTGCGAGGACAGAGCCTGCAGGATGGCGGACTCGATGTTGCTGGCACTAAACATGCTGAACAAATAGGGAGATAGATAACGTGTGTGTGTGTGTGTAATTAATCACGTAGTTCCCTCCCTCTTTATAGCTGTAGTTGTTCAAATGGACCTTTTTTTTTCTTTATGATTCCTTCCTCTTCAAATAAGAAAAGCAACAACTATTTTAGTGATGTAAGACAGAGAAGCTTCAATGAACTTCTAGTATCTAACTAGCTATCTACTAAAATATCGCGATAAAACAATACGACGCAAAGTAAAAGAATAACAACGATGTACTCTTTTCGAAGAAAAAAAAAGGAATCGCTAGTGCCCTCAAGCGGCTGAAGGAAGGAGTTTTTTTTCTTTTTTGCTATTGTTGGAGGCACAATATTTAATGAGTACTCTACCATAAGTAAAGCAGTGACAACTACACCGTTTTTAAACAAAATTGAAAATTGACAGATACTGTACAATGATACGTATATATAAAAAAAGATGTGATACCTCAACTTCTCTCTCTCTTTCGCTTTGCCTATCTGACTCCACAATGTCCACTCTTCACTCGACAAAGTGGGAGTGGGACCGCGTCAAAGTCATCTTCAAAGTACTTGGTTGCAATATAGTGTGCAGTGGACACTAGAGCTTCCTGTTTACTCTCTTTAGACTCCTTCACGTCTCCCCAACTCATCTTCTTTTCTCCAGTTAACGCTGTCTTATCTGTTGTCATGCCCTCTTCCATCGCAAGAAGGTCCGCAGTTGGGCCTGTGCTGCTGGTGCTCAAGGAGGACACAGTCGTGGTGTGCTGCAGCCACGGGGGTAGGTTCGCTCTCTTCGCAATCTTGCGGGCGTTGCTCTCGCGCTGCGCAGTCTCCACGTGGAGCTGAGAGACCAGCTTCACATGCACTGATGCAGCAGTGCGATGTGCAGCGCGAAATCGATCTGCGACGGTTGCGCGACCCTGAAGACGACGCACATACTCGGGTTCTGTTAAGATTTCCTCCACGTCCACCGCGCATCGCGCATCTGTAGCGCAGGCAAAGAGCGTGGAATACAAATGATAAAAGGCGAGAGCTTGCTGCACAAGGAAAGGATCCCGCGCAAGCGAACAGTCTAGACCCTCACTATCGTGCTGCTGCGGTGCTGTAGGAGATGAAGGACATGTAGGGCCAAGACGTGGCCGCTTACGCTGCTGCTGCTGCTGTCTTTGCTGAGAGCCATGTGGCATCACCACAAGTGACTCTCCCGCTTCACACCTACGCTGCAGAAAACCCTTAATGGCGTCTAGCAGCAAGCGCAGCACGTTGGACCCACACGAGGGACAGTGGGCAAGAGTAGCGTCAAACTCGCAAAGGATAAAATAAAAGCGGCAGCCTCGGCAAAAAATTCCTTCGAGGGCTTCTTTACGTCGCAGAGGCTCGGAAAGGTTCTGCACCATCTCACTGGGACCTGCCGTGGTGGTACTGTTGGCACCACCCTCAACACTATCGGTCTCAGTCGCCGTGTTTCTCTCCCTCTCCGAGCGCATAAACACTGTCGGTGCAGTATTCCCCACTGCACGAGGACGTGCAATACTTTTGGCAAGAGACATGCGGACCTGCCGTGTATATGAGCTCGCAGGCAGCGGTACAGCACAAAGAGAAAGCAGCATCTTGGTTATATGAGCATAGGCAGCCGGGAGCAAGCGCTTGAAGTTGAGAAACATACGATTACCTTCGCTCCTGCTGCCTATGGCCGCATCGCCACCGACATCAGTGGGTCCTTGTGCCCTTGTCGAGGCTGACGCCTCACTCTGCAGCTCGGCAGAGGTGCAGCGCATATCCTGAGGAATGGACTCAAACCCAAAGAGAACTTGCTCTTCCTTTAAGCCAAAGTAATCAACAAGTTCGTCCTTGGTGGCGCCGTCGGCGCCAAAGACGAGACACAGCGCATCCGCGACGAGCACCGTGAAGGGAGAGTAGCCAGCCATGCGGAAGTAAAGTTGAGCGATGGCGGTTGCGCGCTGCGCGCCTGCCCCGGGCATCGAGGGGTCCCAGCTAGACTCCTCGAGAAGCGTCATTCTAAGGCTTAACTGATGGCAAACCGCTTTCCTTTCCTTTAAGTATACTTGTATTTATGTGCTGCACAATATTTACATATGCGTTTAAAGAAAAAAAATGTGGAAGTAAACGGTTAAAAAGAAGGGACAATACATGAATGATATCATGATGCAGCGCTTAGCAAACAAACATCTCTTCTATGTATGTTTCTTGAATGCATATGCAACAGAGCGTGTGCATTGTGCGTGTGCCATGATTTCTCGCCAGATAAAAAAAAAAAACAATCAACAACAACAACAACAACATCAAATGGATACAAAAGTATCTATCACACCTCACCATAATTATGAAAAAAAAAATCGAATAAAGCTACGTTATGCATTAACATTGATGCCAGAAAGAAAAATCTTATTACTACTACTACTGCGCTTACAGTACACCATCATCACATGAGGGAGGAGAGGGGCGTAGCATTAGACTTGCACTGCACTGCCTTAATAACCGCCCCTTTCTCTATCCTTATTTCTCACCACAGTACAGAGAAAGATAAAATAAATAAAGAGAATAAACAAAACAGCCAACATTCGCACACAACACATACACGCACAGACATCCTTCAGTTTATCAATATATATGTTGATGACAAGAACATCAGCAGTTCGCTAGCTTCGCACTTCAAGCTGTAGCAGCGGCAGGCACGGCAACCTCCGCTGACTCCTGAGAGGCCTGAGTCTCCGCCGGCTTCGTCTCTTCCTTGCCCTCCTCATTGTCCTCAGCCTCACCATCTGGGCGAGGACCTGGAGGGTAGCGCGAGAAGGTCACACGGAGATAGCGGTCGTTCATCTGCTTAGCGTGCAGTGCCACCAGCACACAGATGGCTGTGTCGGTGTCGACAAAAGAAACGATAGCTCCTGTAGGGTTCTTGCGATAGTAGGCCTCCACCTCAAACCCGCTTTGCGCAATCAGCGTCTTGACGTCCGCATCGTTGATATCCTCCAGCAAGTTGGAGATGAAGAGGTTGCGATCCGGACGAATGCGACCCAGAGGGTTGAAAGGTGCAGTAGGACGAGTACGGTGGTGGTAGCCAGAGGTAAAGAGCACCGCCTGAGTCGTGGGATCCGTAGCGGGGCCTGCGTTCCACTCTACACGGCTGCCGCGTTCCACGTAGCCCGCGAAGTTCTTCAGGCCAAGAGGACTACCGTGAAAGGTACAGGTGTTAAGATAGTTGACGGCGGCTTTTGCATCTGGCGCGTGCTGGAACTGCGCAATCACGCTAGACTTGTCCTTGTACAAGCGCTTCAGTGAGTTGACATTTCCGTACACCTCAAGCAGTACCCACAAGTCATACAGAGCCACCGTCTGGGGCACGTTGGTGATGATAACAGTGACTTCAGCCTGCGCAAGACGAGGCACGCCGGGGGTACCAGGAGCACCGGGAACAGGCATACCGCCATAGGCGGGGGGACCGAAGGAGTTGGCGTTGTTCGGCGCATATGGGTCAAAACCTCCAGCGCCATAACCGCCTCGGCCAAGACCTGCGCCACGACCACCCGAACCCCCTCGCATGCCTCCACGACCGCCTCTCATCACCGGTGGCTGCTGCTGCTGCTGCTGCTGCTGCATCATGGGCATGCCGCCGTACTGCTGCTGGTGCATTGGGGTAGGCTGTGCCATGTAGTTGGACATGTGCATATCCTGACCCTGTTGATGCGCCTGCATTGAGGCATAGGGATCATACGCAACGCCTTGGTTTCCGTAGCCGCCGCGGTTGTTATCCTGCTGCTGAGGTGGCATTGCCTGCTGCTGAGGTGGCATTCCCTGCTGCTGAGGTGGCATTCCCTGCTGCTGCTGGTGCTGAGAAGGAGGAGGAAGATGATGATGATGGTGCTGCTGCGGGAGCTGTTGCTGCTGCTGTTGCTGCTGAGGTTCATAGTTGAGACGTAAAAGGCAGCACTCAGGGTAAATATGGCTATTGTTGAAACGTTGCAGTGCCTGCGCCGCAGTGGCGGCATCCGCGTACTCTACGCTGCCTGTGGTGACAGGCCCTGTTGGCCCGCAGTAGACACTCACAGGAGGAGCCACCATGCTAAACATCTGCGTCAGCACCTCGCGGGTGATGGGGTAGCGGCAGTTTTCAACGACAACATGAAGGCGGTTGTTCGGAGCGGAGGCGCTGCCCATGCTTCCGTAACCCTGTCCGGCCATCTCATAGGGGTTAGCGCCGGGGCTGGAATACGGACGCTGCATGGCGTTGCCGCCAGACATCATCTGCTGCTGCTGCTGGTGGTGCATGTTCTGCTGCAGCATGTTCGGCTGCTGCGGACGCATCATCATTGAATTGCCATTGACTGGTGCACCACCTGGAGCAGTACCAGAGACGACTGGGACCAGCGAGCCTTGAATGCTAACACTACGCTGCTGGAGCACCGCCTGAGCCTCCTGCACCGATCGCATCGTCACCACTGCCCTAGCCCTTTGACCATTTCCCATCTGATGGATTGCGATGTCCGTGGCGGTACCGTACATGAGCAGCGCACGGTGAATATCAGAATCCCTGCACCCCTCTGGCACATCATTGATAATAATAACTGAAGACATCTTCTGCAAGGAAAGTAAGGAAAAAAAGTAAAAAAAAAAGGTAACGAAAACAACAACAAGCGCACAATTAGATCTTAGTGCGGGCCTTTTCTTTCTATTTTTTTTTCTTTCCGTCCCTTCTTGCCTCTCTCTCTCTTTCTCTCTCTTTGTTTATATACTTTTGTATGTAGAGTCAAGTTGCACTGCAACGAGGGAGAACAAAAGCAGTTGATAGCAAGTCCAATGAGTAAAGCACGGAGTTCAGCGCTACCGTTGGTAATTGCTATTTCACTAAAGAAGAAGAAACGAAATTCGATTGCCTGGTATGTTCCCTTGTCTTTGCGGTATTGTTTCCAAGTGGATATTTCTGTATACCTGCCTCAAGTTTGCGTATTCCTTCGCCTCCAAAGTTCTCTTTTTTTTTCGCTCTCCTTCTTATTCTTCTTTGCTTTCCTAGTGCGGTGCGTAGTGGTGAAACGAGATAATAAGAACAACAACAACAAATAGAAAAGTCCAGTGCCAAGGTCTGTTCAAATTTTTTGAAGAAGACAAGAACGACCTCAAATACTCTATCTGTATTAATTAATATATTGCTTTCTTTCTTGATTTATTCCTTTTATAATGTAAATAGAATTCAAAAAAAAATAATATAATAATAATAAGACAACAACAAACGAGATACAAGATACAAATAATTGGATATATGTATATATATTGTTTGTTTGTTTGCAAAATAGAACTCCTCTTTTCTAAAGTGATCTCAAAATAAATATAGTGTTTGCTTGTTGATTTTGTTTCTTTTTTCTTTATAGTTAAGTCAGATAAATTTCATAGCACATCAATGAGGCAAATGCAATGTAAAATGCCAAAAAGAAAAGAAAAGCAATCAATACAGAAGCGCATAAATAAATATTGTCACGGGCGCATAAAACAAAAGAGGAAAAAAATGATAACAAAGGGAAAAAAGAGAGAAAAAAGCAAAACAAAACGGATAAAAAGAGAATCAAAAGATAAACTTAAATATAGTAGTTTACTTTAATGAATAATTTACAATGCATCACTAATGCACCCGATTGCTATTCAAAATTTTGGATTTTTTAAAAGCGCTTTCATCATTTTATATACTTTTTTGTTTCGTCGCATTTTTTTTCTTCTTGTTGATACCAGTAACCATAATACATCGTGATACTCGAGTAATTCAATTGTCTTCCCCACTTTCACTACTTTCAGCCACAATTTTTTTTTTAAAAAAAATTTACTCTCAAACACCATGTCGTTTTCCTTTTTCCCTCACTCCCCCCTTCCCATCTTCTCGCGATGCTGTCTCTGCACATATACAAGGTGGCGTAACAGAAATTTCCTCTCAGCCAAGCACAAGCTCTTGCCTTTTCATTTTTTTTTTTGGAAAGTGTCGGGAGCCAGCAGGGGAGAAAAGACAGAGAAAGTGCCTCAGTGCTGTTCACGTGGCGCAATGAATCATACGCCTATCCATATTGCTCAAAAACAGAGACTAAATGACAACAATAACAACAAAGAAAAGAAAGTAGTAATAATAGCAAAACGCAATATTGAAGAAGAAAGAAAGCAAAAAAAAAAAAAAAAACACGCGTAAGTAATAAATGTAGTAGAATCAAAAGGAACATGCACTTTTCATTCCTAGTATGCTTTTCTAAATGCAGGTATATATATATGCGTGTGTATGTGTGTATGTGTGTATGTATATCAGCAAGAATGATTTTCTATAGTTTTCTCAATAATAAAAATAAAGAAGTCTGTGATTAACGTTTGCATCATCTTCAAAGCAAGCCATTACCTACTTGTCCCGTCCTCTCTCTAGAAAATAAAGATAATAAAGACTGTTCTCCTGTCTGTTTCTTTCTCTCCATCCCGTTTTAAATGGAACCTACAGCTATCTTCACAAAAAAAAATAGTGCATTTACACCTGATAGCTGTCAAGTAAAGCAAAAGAGAAAGTTTTTCTTTTAAAAAATGCGGCACAGCAATGTGTGTACGTATCAAAGATACATATACAAAGACAAGTCTCAAAATAGAATAAAAAAGAACAATCGCCACCCAAGCTTACAGAAATAACCAAAAAAAAAAGAGAATTGGCTGCTGCGAATTGATCAAAGTCACTTAGCGCCGGAGCGCCATGTATCCCACACAGACCACAGTAGCTTCGCTGCCTGCTGCGTGCCGCCCTTTGTCGCATTAGAAAGATGCTCCCCGTATGACTTGAGCACCTGCGCGCTCGAGTGCGTGGCGTCCTTGAGACGGCATGCGTAGATCGAGTGGTTCATTGTTTCAATGAACTGTTCCCTGCAGCTTGCCTGCGAGGCGGTACGGTCGAACAACATATTAAACGTAGTAGCCATGAACTCTTCATTAAAAGGAAGTGTCCCTTGATGTACTGCATAGAGCCACAGCCTGTAGAACAGTGCGACATGAGGGCGGACTGTGATGAGCCACTGCGCTGCCTCGGCGAAAAAGGCGCTGTTCTCCTCCGTCGTTGGAGGCGCGAATGCGGTACTGCCCTTCACCTCTCCCGAGGTACTGCGCTGCTTCCGCCGGCAGAACGCTGCTGCCTGAAGGAACTGACCATCGATGCGCATCGTCGTTCCTGCAAACTTCTCGACGAGAGTCTTTTCGGAGAATAAAAAGCCAAAGTCAATATGGAAAATGGCGCCGTTGGAGCTGATCATCACGTTGCCTTGATGCCTGTCTCCGATGCTAAATATGTAGTTGAGAAGCAAGAACAGCTTCGCAGACGCGAGAAAGTGGACGTCGGCCCCGCCGCGCTGGCGAATAAAAGTCGTAATGTTCACCACGCCATTTGCCCCGGTTGACGAGGTGTCTCGTAAGTCAGAGAGAACATACCCCTCCGCCTCTTCGATGAGCCCAGAGTAAGGTGATATCGGCATCGCGCTGTAGTTAGGCATGGACACGGTATCACCAATATCCTTGCGGAGCAGCAGTCGTGTAAGACGAGAAGAGATGCACATGAGCTGATCACGTTGCACGTCTTCCCGCTTATAAAGAAAGCGGTATCGGGGACTTCGACGGTCAGGCTTCTGAGCCCATTGCGCACTCGTCGCAGAACTAAAGCAGATCCACACGGGACGCGTGGAAGAAGGCACCACCTTCACGCCAGGTAGGTATACAGAGCGGAGTACAATCCATGGCTTGAAGAGATGATAGAAGGGCTCCGGCAGGTCAGCGTATCGAGGGTCCATCTTTGATGATGTAGCAGCGGCAGCAGCAGCAGTTCCACCAGCACCGCCATCGTTGAGTCCCATCGTACCCGCGTTCTTACTCACCATCGTAGCGTAGCTTGCGATCCACGCCTGCAGCGCCACGGTATCCGACATGTCACCACGGTTAATACAAAACGCATCCAGTTCGGCAAAAAACTGAATTCCTGCTTCGATGAGCCTACACCGCTCCACATTGGTCTCTCTCACCTCGTCTAGCATCACGGTTGCCCACGGACTGACCACGTCTCGATCCCCACCAACACCACCCCAACCTCTGGTACGGATCGCCTTCATAGACATGAGCATCATGATTGCGATGCGGGTGCTACCCGCCACAAGCGGTGGGATCAGCATTTCTAACAGATCTGAGTACTGTCGTCCATTTGCGGGTGCCATGCTATCCTTCTTGAGGAGATCCAGCAACCACACAGAAACAAGCTCGCGCTCCGCTACAACGATGTCATCATCCCTGCTCTCGCCCCCAGTGTTATTCCAGCCGCCACCCTCGGTGCTGTCCCCAAGCGCCGCGAGTGATGCCAAGTAGTCGGTCACCATCAGCTTCACCGCTTCGCGCACGTACAGATGTGCCGCCATGACTGCAGTGGTTCCCATTGTCTCCACCACCTTCATGAAGAAGTAGACAGGGTTCATTGAGCAGCAAGACGTGGTGCAGTAAAAATGCCAGTGCGAGAATGCAAGCTTCGCGGAACAGTCAGCGGATGTCAGTGCGCGCACAAAGACATGAGAAGACTGCTCCTCCCAGAGCTTTTCCTCAGCAATGTACTTGAGAAGCATCAGCGCCGCTTCTGGATGCAGGCCCGTGCGGACTGGCAGAGAACCCGGACTTGCTAGGAAGGTCATCGACTGCGCATGAAGACCCCGATCGACTGTAGCGCCACATGCGCCTCCGACACGTTCATTGCCTTCATGCACCTCATCCTGCGCACTCACAATCAAGTGTAGACTGTTCTGAAGGAGCACGCCAACTGGAGTGAGCACAGATGCAAAGTCTGGCTCGCACGTGTGCAGGAGCAGGCGATGCTCACTGATGCACAGCTCAGCGGCCTGCTGCCATTCAGCGGTGACTGTGCGACATAGTGCTAGGTGAGAGAAGTCAAGGCCCGCCATGGCAAAAAGAGCACCCAGGTAGCGCAGCCGCTCCAGGGTAAGGTACTTGACATGACAGTCGTCACATACGAGGCGCTCCTCACCCTCCATGGTAGACAACCCCGGTTTCCGCAGCTTCGCAAAGGAGCGGTGCGCGCGCTTGGTGATGCAGCGATCACAGAGACGTCGGCCACAAGCGCGACAGTGATGCGAGCGTGCGCCGCGCGGACACGACAATTTAAAAAAGAGCTGCCCACAGCGCCTGCAGGATGCGCTAGCGTCTTCTGGTTCCCATGAGGGCATAGTGAGCAGCTCTGTGAGTCCAAAGGTCTGTGGAACCTCATCTACTGCTGGCGGGTTCACTGCCGCCACGCTAGAAGCTGCAGAGCGCCGCGCAGCAGGAATATACGACATGGTCATATCCGCCATGGAGGCCGACGGGCCAGCACCAGAGGGGAAAAAGTACTGATCTCTTCTGATATTCTGCAACTCCCACCGCGAGCGCAGATTAGAGGTAGACAGAACAGTCGTGGCGGTCGTGCCGCTATGGTGACCGTGTGTAGCCTGCAGAGGGGATGTTGATTCCTCAACGAGGTGGAAAGCGTCCATCACACTGCGACGGTACTCAAACAAGTCTTCGCAGCGTGGGCTGCGGAATCGACGGAGCGACGGCCGCAGTCGTGGCCGCACGTTGATGTCGTATACTTTTGCAAAGATGCGCACACAGAGGGCGAAGGCGGCGCAGTGGCCCCCACGACGCCATATGTTGCAGCGTTCATTTCTGCGAGGACACGCAAGTGGATCGCGCGAGAGTTCGTACGCCTCATGCGCCAAGGCAAAGAAAAAAGAAGAGTCGACAGCGATGGTGGAAGCAATGACATCCTCCATCGTGCTTTCAGCCCCTGTGCATGCCGCTGAGCTACTGAGTTGAGAATCCGCACTCTTTGTGCTCACTTCTAACAAAATGCGCAGTTCCTCTGCCGCGTTCAGACACAACGTGAAGTCTCTAAGGCACAGCTCCATGTCACCGTCCACCCCCATGTCAAGCACGCTAGTGGAGAGAACCTGCGTAAAAACCCTATTACCAATACGCAATGCGATGCGCTTGTGAGGATAGGCTACAAAGAGAAGTGCTCCATCCTCGGAGCCTGCGTTCACCAATAAAGGGGACACAGGCGAGGATGAGGAGGACTTGCCGGTGTATCTGCTTCCGGATTTGCCCACATCCATCTTCTAAAGCAATAAAAAAAAAGGGAAATAATAAAAAGTGAATAAGCAATATATATAAGAAAAGAGAGAAACCTGTTTATATATATATTGTGTATGCGTGTGTAGAAATCAAAGTAGAAGCTTTGGATTTTCTTCTGGAGCGCGCGTGGAAGTTCACCCCAGCAGAAAGACTATTGTTGGTTTCAAAATACCCCCTCTTGCCATGAAAGATATGAGCAGTGGTATTTTACAGAGATAGATAAGAAGGATGAGAGAGAGACAGAAAAAAAATAATAATAAAACATCTGCCAAGGAGCAAATAAGGATTATGCAATTTCTCATCCAATTTCACTGAATAATAATAATAAAAGAAACTCAAGTGATTTGTTAAAGACCAATATACTACAAATGTGCTA
>JASANZ010002137.1:0-52529 GCA_030849805.1 Sergeia podlipaevii
CTGTCGCTGCCGCAGCTAAGGAACTGAGCGGCGCCCCATTCTCTTCTCGCAGGGCTTCATTGGTTGTGGGATCTCCCAGTGCCGTCACCAAGAGTGGTGTCACCACTACGATTGGACCACGCGGAGGTGGCGTGGAGGGACAAGGCACTCGCACTAGTAGTCCTAGCACCGTGCCTTCTAGACGCGCCTCTGTGTCTACACATTACGTCGGTGCTAGTACGCAACAACAAATTACTGCAGTGCCGTCAGTCATCCCTTCACAATCCGGGCGGCCACACATGACAGCGGCAGCAGGTCGGACGCGTGGCCCCACAACTACTAGCGGTTTTCCTGGCGGTGGAACTGCAAGTGAGGTGCTACCGCAAGACGGACACTACCAGCAACGTGGTGGACAGAATCAGCACGGGCACGTGCAGTGAGAGGGGATCCTTCGCCACCCCAGTCTCTCAGATAGCAGCAGCAGCACTCTTTTTTTTTCTTTTTGTGCCCTTTTATTAACTCTTGCTCTTAAGTGACGTAAGTTATTGTCCGCTTCGCCTCTCTCTATCTCCTTTTTCTCTTTTCTTCTTTTTTTGCGCGGCTTGAGTTTGGCGCTGTTGCTTTAACGCACTATAGAGAAATTTTCTTTCACTATTTATGCATAGGGAATGAGAAAGAGAGCAACAACAAGAAAGGAATGCGAAACAATCATATTGGTTCACATATGTGAATAGAAGCCAATTAGGTCTTCTTGCTTACAAAAAGCTTTAACAACAATGCCAGACAAACTTACTGCTTTTTCTATCTAATTTTATCCTCTCTGTCTTTTTTTAAAAAAATATATATATTTTCTTTTCTGTTCAAAGCTCAACTTCAGGTTTTTTTTTTCTTTCTTTCTTCAGGTGTGCATTCCACTAGGTTGTTATCAGTGGCAGCTTTTTGCCCACTTTTACGTATATTCCCCCCCTCCCCCGCCCTCCTATATAGCGAGTCTCTCTCTCTCTCTCTGTGTGTGTGTGTGTTTGCGTGGATATAAGTTGCACATTATTCTTCATCATAACTTGTGCATTGCATTTATATATTGACATACAAAGCTCTCTCTCTTTTCTCTTTTTTTTATATATATATAAAAGAAAATTACCATCCTCTCTCTTTTCTCTTTCTGTATTAAACATATTTTGTACCGAACACGCACTTCGACAACAGCACCAACAACAAAAGGGATTACTGTACATCAAACCCATGGAGGATAATACACGAGCGGCTGCCGAGACCCGCCGCCACCGTCGACACAAGAAGCGTAGCAGCAGCAATACCGATGGTCAAGAACAGGGAGAGAGACTGCAGCAACAGCAGCAGCGGAAGCAGCTCGACCCCAATGCTGGACTTGCTGAGACGACCCCTGAGGCCACGAGAGAAGACAACGAGAACGCTATTGCTACTTCATTACCACCGGATAGTGTATTTGCGATTCGAAGCCCCCTGCCAGAACCGGATGATCACTTGAACCCGCCCGTTGCTGCGGTGGGTCAGAACCCAACTGTTAACCAGCAAGCGTCGGAGGAGGAGGCAGCAGCAGAGCGACAGGGTAGTGGCACTGCGGCTGAAGAACATGAAAATCATCGTCATCGCAGGCACCACCGTGTCCCTCGTGCTACGGCATACGGCGAACACGACGTTGGCGGCGCTAATGACGACACGAAGGACAGGGCCGTGCCAAAACACAACAGGGACGATCACGATCGTGGTGATGATGACACTGGTGCGGCACGTGCGAACCTAAGAGAGGGAAGCGAGGATGATGTTGATGATGATGATGAACGTGACGCCAATGTTGCCTTCCCGCCTCCTGCGGCCAATAGCGCTGCTGGAAAAGGTGGTCATTCGTCAAGTGCAGACCGATACTCACGTCACTACCGCGGTGGGGGCCGATATGATGCGGCGGCTTTTGACGACGCTGACGCTGCCGCTGCCGCCAGAGAGGGCAGTGGCGGAGACCCTACAGCAGAGAGAGTGCTGTATGGTGAGGATGGCACCGCGATTCCCGTGTCTGAGGTGCTTGTTGCACGTCGAAGGGAAGCATACGGTGACGGGGCTCCCACGCGTGCCACAGCGCTAACGCGCCTGCTCCAGCTGCAGCGCACCTTTGAGGGAAACATGCGCAAACTCTATGCGTACTGTTCCACACATGTGCTGGAGTGGCCCTCGCTCGCAGTGGAGTGGATCCCGGACCGTAGGTTTGAGGACCCTGAAAGGGACTACACGCTGCAGTACCTCGCAACTGGAACCCAGGCGAGCCCTAGACAGCAGAACTACGTTCACATTGTAGAAACCGCTGTGCCCTTGCCGGAAAACTCGGAGGCTATGTACATGCTCTATGGAGACGATGACGACGAGGACGATGCGGCGCTAAACACAGACAGTGATAACCGCGAGGGTTCAGTGGAAACTGGCATCGATGGAGAGGAGGTCGATGCAGGAAAGCGTTTCAAGAACGTCCGTGGGCACTTTAAGCGTGACCAGAGCATCCTTGTGGATGCTCCAGTGCTGAAGATTCGTGCCTTTCCCTACGACACAAATGTGATTGCAGTGAAGACAGCCAGTGGCTTCGTAGGGATGTACAATCTCTCTAATCAGTCCAAGGAGCAGCGCGGCGACGTCACTGTTCCGGATGCGCTCCTGCGTGGTCACAAGACCGGTGGGTTTGGGCTTGCGTGGAACCCAGTGAAGAAAGGATACATCAGCAGTGGCTCTGACGATGGCTACGTCAACTACTGGGACATCAAGCATCGCATTACAGGCACTTGCTCTGAGATTCTCGATCAGGATGCACCTAATCATGGTCCAGACTTGAGTGACGTAGAGAACCAGCCTATCCAACGCTTGGCAGGGCACACGAACATTGTCACAGATGTATCGTGGCATAACTCGCAAGGACACCTGCTTGCGTCTTCCGGCATGGATGGGATGGTATGCTTATGGGACATACGCACCGACCATGCAAGTACCGTCATGCATGTTGCACACGCTGGCGGCGCGACTGCAGCTCAGTTTCACCCAGTCGGTGCCTTCCAGCTTGCCACCGCTGGCGTGGACGGTAACATCAGCCTATGGGATATACGCCGCCCAGATAATAGTCTTGTGGACCTTGCGTATCATGGCAGGGCTGTTACGGGCATTCAGTGGGCACCATTCAGCGAGCAGATACTAGGCAGCTTCAGCGAGGACGGCAGGGTGGTAGCGTGGGACGTAGGCAAGACTTCACTGCCTCTCATGTACTCGGCAGATGGAGTAGCACCGCCGGAAGTGGCGTTTGTGCACATTGGCCACGTGGGGCGTGTCTCTGATTTGTCCTGGTGCCCAGGAAGCAATGACGACTGGCTGATGGCCTCGACGGACACATCAAACGGATTGCATGTGTACCTCCCGAAGCAGGAGGTAGTGGAGGATTATCGCGTGGATCTCATGATGAAGGCATGACCTCAGCGGTGCCATCTTCTTCTCAGCCACACAAGTAAAGTAAAAGCACCAATGAGAGGGAGAGGGGAAACGGACCTTGTCTTTTTATTAATCTGTTCCTTTTCTTCCCGTCTTTTGGCGTTTGCGCTGTGCATCACATATATTTAAAAAAAGATTCTCCTTTTTTTTTTATGCCTGTGCATATATGTGGTGCGTGCGTATGCCAAAAGTTAAGTTATTTTCCTCCCTCCTTATCTGTTCTTCTCAGTTGTGAAATAGCTCGCTTTTCTCTTCTCATTCATGTCAGCTCAACAAGTATGCATTACTAAGATGTGAAAAAAATATATGTGAATACAATTCTTGTGAGGAGGAGGAGGAGGAGGAGAGAGTGAAAGCGTAGCAAACAGCTAAGCTATTCACTAGTAGTGCAGCGATCAGCAACAACATTAGGGTTACCTAGGAGAGACATGAAGACAAAGAAAGGAAGGAATGTGGTATGTGGGACATGGCAACTCTATTGTTGTCATCTTTTGACGATAAAAGCCATTTGTCTGATTATATATGCAATTTGATCTTTTCTTTTTTGGGTGTGTTGTTGCCACATATATATATTATACATTTCATTCTTTTTATTGTTTGCTGGCCAGTGCATTTTTTTTTTTTTTTGTACGTGGGAGCTATCTTCAACTAAATCTTTTATGTCTTCTTCAGAGCACAGAAACACACACACGCACACACACAATTACAAAAAGAAAATGTATGTCTATCAACAACAGTGTTATTATTGTGACTTCAGTTGTGGTGATGCTTCTTTCCCCCTATGGGAATAGTTTTTTTTTATCAACGAATAGAAATGCAGAATTTACTTGCATCGAGATGTTATTATTTATTATTTATTATTATCTATTTTTACTTTCTTTACTCGCGCCTCCTTCTTTCCCTTTTTTTGTTTCTTTTTATTATAGCTTTCGACAAGGGGGAGAAAGAAGGAGGGCTCATTGGTGGCTTTCTCTCTTTTATCTTTTTCTTTCGCTCTCCATCTCTCCATCATTACTTCACATACAAGGAGGGCGTGGACGTCGTTTACTTACCCCTTTGTTTAAGAACCTAATATTTTCCTTTTGTTTTGATGAATGACCCGAAATTGCAAAGTACGACGCGGCAACGCGAAGGATGATAGAACCCAGTGTGAGCACTCAAGGCCTAACCGTAGGTATAGGGGACGGGGGAGGGGCGAAGATGACTATGGAAGACGACCTCGAGATCGACGCCGTACGTCCAGCGCGAGTTACTCCTTTTATGACGATGAAGACGACTACACATTCAGTGACTCTGATGATTCTTACACTTATAGCGACTATAGTTACGTGGACAGCTACCACCGCCGCGACAGTCGTAGCAGGCGGGATGCACCAGTGGAGAAGCGGCGGCAGGGTGCTAGGAAGCGGAGCAGATCCCGCAGCCGTAGCCACAGTAGGGATAAAGGCAAGGACGGCGGAAAGAGAGGCAGGCAGGACAAGAATGGCGAGAAAGAAAGGACAAGGACCGCGGGGAAAACAGAGGAGAAAAACACGACTGCGCCAGCTGCTCTTCATGCTCCACTCTCAGCTGCAGCGACAACACCAGCGGTGGAGCGAGAGGGGAAGACGTTGGGCCAGCGCGCCACCCTGCCTTTTATGCCACTATCAAAAGAGGGCTCTGCTGCGGTTGCTACCACTAGCGCGGCACCTTTAGGGCTTGAGGTGGCCATGACAGCGATGGCACCAGCGTCGCCAAACACACCGGTCATCAGTGCACGTGCGGTTGATTTGCCGGCGATCATTCATCTACCGGTGCCACCGAGTGCACTTAGCGCAGTTTCATGGAATCGCAACCACGTCGCCACACCCATTCGGGCACCTGTACTGAGAGAACGGGATGACAATGATGGCCCAGCCGTGGTGCCCTCTTGCTCTAGTCCCGCGCCAGAGGGCACAGAGGATTGGCGTGATGTGTGTCTTGAGAAACATTTTTTTGTTTCTACAGACATAGCCGCGCTGCAGAAAGTGTATCCAGATTATAACGATGGCGCTCAGGAGCAGGGCAACGGCATCACGGGCACTAGAGCAGAAAGGTGCGCAGTGGCGATAGTCGCAGAGGGAGGTGTAGAACCTACTTTGAGCGATCTCACCAGGAATGAGGGCGGTGGGGACTCTCATGGGCAGTTGAATGAAATGGAGCGTGTCTTTCGAGAGCATTTCGATACGGGTCTTGTTCACTCAAAGCCTCCCTGGTTTTTGTGCGCCAGCGTTGACGATAATCGTGAGCACCCGCAGTACCTACGCTGGTTAGACTCTCTGGATATTCCTTCTGTGGCTCAGCAGCTATCTGCTCTCAAGCATAGGGGCGAGAGGGAGCCCTTAGTTACCCCAGCACAGGACAGCGCTGCTAACACACCTAGAACATGAAAGGGAAAGGAAGGAAAGACACTAGGAAGGCAAGATATTTACATTTGTAGAGGCTTGCAGTGCTGCTTTAAAAAAAATCTTTTTGTTGCTTCTCACTCTGGTCCTTTTCTCTATTATTTACGCGTTGAATATGTGTATAACTGTGTGTGTTTGTGTGTGTAGAGAGAGCGTGACGAGACACTATGATACCCACACAAGAGGAAGCGCATACGGACATATATATATATATATACATCACCGTCGGACCTATTAGTCCAGAGGAAGAGAGAGAGAGAGAGGAACACACATTTCTTCATTTTTGTTGAACTTCATACATATAGATCTGAGGAGTTTCTCCCTCTTCTTCTTCATTTTTTTTTTTTTTTTACAATTACTAATCTATCTTGTAAAAATACTTTCTTGACAATCAAATGATATTTTTGAATGCTGCTATTTTTCACGCACAACAACGCATTAGAATACCCCCCACAGTACTCACTCACATACCAGCAGTTCTCTTTTTTTTCCTTTTCCACATATTCTTTTCTATTTTTTTTTTTTTAACCGTCTTTAACCCTCTTTTTTTTTCAAAAAAAAAATAAATCAACAGCCAACAACCAAAAGAACACTTTTTTTTCTTTAAATATGCGCCGCACTTTTGCTCCTCTTGCTGCGTCTTGCCTGCGCCGTGCCTGCAGCGCTCTCCCGGCCGCTGCCGCCCTGCGCGCTCCGATGATGGCACCGGTCATGGCACTCAGCCAGCAGGCCCGCTTTGCCCACGACGCCCCTCTGTGCGATGCCACTCGCCGCGAGCTTGAGGAGGAGCTCTCCCGTAGCGGGAAACCTGAGCAGCCGGCTATCCCCGCTGGCTGGACCGTGCACCGCACTCCCGGGAGGTGCACATTCGAGATGAAGAGGAAGTATGAGGACGAGGAGGTGAAGATTTACTACTGCCCTCGCGAGGATGGCGGCAACACCAATGATCACCGCGTGCTTGCGACCATTACGAGCAACAACAACGCGATTCTATTTGACTTAACCATTGAGGACTGCGAGCTTGTGCTTGATAACATTCGCTTCTGCGATGACGCTAAACTGGCTCATGACATGTCTGCGGAGGCAGAGGCGAAGAAGATGGAACGCTACCCTGGCCCCGCTGTTAACGAGCTTGATAATGCCTTGGTGGATAGCTTCATCAAGTACATTGAGAAGCGCGGCGTGAACGATGAGCTGGCTGAGTTTATCACTCTCTACAGCTTCTGGGCGGAGCAGCAGGAGTACGAAAGCTGGCTCAGCTCTATCGTCAAGTTCACCTCGTAAGCGAGGAAAGAATATATAAAAAAAAGGAAAGGGGGGGGGACTTCTGTTGCTCGTAAATCAAAACGACAGGAGGAAGAGGAGGAAGAGGAGGGGAAGCAGGCTTCATGTACGTTCTACGCAGACATGTGTGAGTGTTACTCTTAATATTGTGCCTGAGCTTCGCAATCTACATTGAGAGAGAAGACTTGAGTGGGTGTTGGTACACACACACACATGTGCTGTTTATGAGTGCTGCATAGCAGCTGCTTAGACGAAGCTTCTGCCTCTTTTTTTTTCCCTTCCGTTCTCCCGATTTTTTTCTTTTTAATTATTCGCCGCGTTTTTCAATGTATGAGTGTGTGAGTAATGGCTATCTGGCCTAGCCAATTATTGAAACAACCACGTGCGTGTTTGTGTTTAGGACTTAAAAAGAATATAGAAAAATATGAAAAAAGAAGCAAAACAATTTGCATTATCGTAATCTCTCAAACTTTTTTTTTTCTTAGTACCAATGCATTGCTCCTTTGAATTAACACTATACCGGAAGCTGCGAGACTTTTGACTTTTTTCTTTGACTCTTCTTCTGTTCTGCGTAGTATAGAAGTTTCTTTTTTTTTTTTCTGTCTTTGAAAGCTCGCTTTGAAAGGAACGCCAGAAACCGAGTCGACTACATAAGGAGGGAGAAACAACAGGCGCACATACATATAAAACGCATACAATCAAAGAAATAGGAAATAGAGGATGCTTAACAGCTCAGATTTCGTGGGCGGGGTGCCTTGCGTGGTGCGCTTGCACGAAGAGGATATTCTTCTCTCTACGGAGCGACCTGCACCTGCTGCTTTCATGCTTCCCCGCACCACACTTCTCATTGCTATTTTGAAGGATGTCCTGGACATATTTGCCCCTTATGCTGACTCACTCAGCCAGAACTCCACACAGACGTACTTTACTTTCTTGGGGCACCCTGTGCCGTGGCTGTATCCGGTTGGAGCCATTAAGGACTACGCTACCGAGGTGCGACGGAGCCAGAATCCACTATGTGGCTCCGCTACGTCTGTTACGAATGCCTTACCTGTAGCAAGCGTGACGCCAAAGAGTGGCCCCGCTGTGGGGACATCATCATTGCCGCCGGCTGCGAGCGGCCCGGCGCCTCCTCCGTCGCTTCTGTCCACTTCACTGCGCTGGGAGCCGCTGGAGCTGGTGTTGCGCGTGTGGCGTCCCACGAAGAACAACATCGACAAGCGACTTCCTTTTTACATTGACTACGCTGCATTGGACAAGTATATCGCGGTAGAGGTGCGTCAGCTGCACAAGGCCGCCTACACTGCTCTATTCGGTAGCTTTGCGGTGTATCGCGCGGTGCAGGAGAAGAACTTGCAGCCTGCTGTGGACCTTGCGCTGTATCGCCCCTTTGTCACCGAGGATCGTGGTAGCGCCGCAGGCGGCGGGGTGATGGTGGGCGGGGCCGGTGGTGGTGTCTTAGGTTCTTCTGGGGAGCAACAGGACGGTCAACAACAGTTTCTGCGCAGCTCTCCTTTTATTCTTGACCGTTACGAGAAGCTCTTGCGGATTGAGCTCAACAGGCCAAGGGCTGCCTTTTTGATGCAAGTAGGGTTTCCCACTGCCGTCGTAGAGGCTGCGGGTTCTGCTGCCGCTGGCGCCAGTTCAAAAGCCACCCCTGCGGTCGAGATGATGGCCTTTCAAATGAGTCGGGTCTCTGCCTCTCCGCCACTTCGCTGGGACACACCAGTTTCAGGAGAAGGGATGGTAACCGTGGCGGAGGATGCAGCGGCAGCGCGTACTGGAAATGTATTGACGGACTTGTGGGATAGCGCTATCGACAACAGCGCAGAAGCTGTGACGTTGGGCCATCTCCTCTGGCGCGTGTTTCGTCGCCCGTGTCTGGCAGCCACTGCGACATCTACCTCTGTCGCAGCAGCCTCCGGCGCATTATTTCATGAGCCTCACATGTATCCCCTGAGCATGCTGTGGAGGTCGTTGGCGGAATTCTATGTGGATCCACCCGCTTCAGCTCTGGAGGAGGCGGGTAGGCTGCAAGGACTTGAAAGCTCCCCTCCTTCTGCAGCGGCGTGGGCACCTTGGGAGCACGTCATGGTGAGAAAACTGGTGGAGGCGTATGAGGGAGAGGGTGGCAACAGAGGGCGTGGGGAGCGGGGACTTCTCGCGGTTGGTGCTGTAGCTTCGCAGGCGGCACGTCGCTTTTGCTTTGAGGTCCAAGGTACGCAACCTTCCTTGCGCGTACCAGCGACTTTTATCGAAACAGCCATGTGCTCTTCTGACCGCACCATCTTCGTAACGGTGCAGTTTGTCTAAGTCGGAGCACAAGTTAGGGGACAGCAATAAGAGGGCGGAGTGTATGCATGCGTGTGTGTCTGTGCGTGCGTGTGTGTGTGTGGGATACCAGCATCAGGGGGCACTTTCTTTTCACTGGGTGATTATTATTATTATTATTTTTTTGCCTTTAAGCGCGTGTGTGCGAGAGTGAAGGCTAGTCACTGTGCCGCCATGTATGTTTACGCTGCTAGTGCATCCCGTTAGATGGGAGGTGCTTATGTTCTCCACTGTCTTTTTTTTCTTTTGCCACCTTCCACCCTATTTTTACGTGTATTGTTTGCATTTTGCCATATGATGATTATTGACCCTTAACAAAAAAGAAAAGACCATTGTGATGCACCACTACTGCTACTAAACTTCAGTGAAGTTATCTTGTTGTTCTTTTGCTAGCTGCCATTTTCTCAGTACTGTTTGTGCAATCAGTGAATGAAACTCTCTAGTATATTTGCTTTCTGCTGCCAATTCTCGGACCTCTTTTTTTTTTCTTGCTGAATTCTCAGGGAGCAAATCACAATCATCGTGTTAAAAAAGTAAAAAAAGATATCAATCGTGGGTACGAGAAGGATAACTCATTTGCTGAATGGATGGTTTGAGCATTGCCACGCACCTATATATTTGTCTCTGCATTCACATTGATAGACAGTAAGTTAACATTGTTGATGACGTCTTTTGCACCTTTTTCGGTTTCATCTCAGCCTCCCAGAGAGCTTTCCTACGGTTTCTCTTCTTGCCAGCGCTTTATCAGTGCTTTGCGCAGCTGTGGCGAGAAGAAGGAAGCTACCGCCACCAATAGAAGCAGCAGCAACGACAATGCCACTCCTGCTGCTGCGGTTACCGCGCTGTTGTCTGTGCTTATTGCAGCAGATGAAAGGCGGCGATTGCAACGACGACGGCGGGATAGCACACTGAAGAGACAGTTGCAGCTGCAAGGAGCGGCGCGCACTTACTTGCCGACTGCCTCACACTTGGGCTCTACTGCAGCCACCGCGCCAGGTGTTACCACTGGGGCTACGCCAATGCAAACTCCTACCGTCTCCTCCCCAGCAGTGGCGGCGAGCGCGGCCATTCCTTCATTAGTGCCAGCGACGGCAACCCGCTTCCCCTTGTGTACATCTGGACTGCGGGCTTTGGTGGACCTTGTGGCAGCTGAAAGTGGCAGCAGTGGAGAAAGCAACAGGCCAGTCATTTCTCTAGAGACCACCAAGAAGGTAGCTTTTGCATTCCGCTTGTTCAACGCTCTCGGTCTAATTGATGCAGTGGGGGACGCACTGCTGAATGGCGGCGCGGTTCACGTTGGTTCCGAGTGCTGTGGCATTAGCGGCTGGTGGTCAGAGGACGACGATGAGGATGACTCTGGGCGTGAAGATGATGGAAGTGGCGATGGTGGCGGCGGGGATAGCACGACGCCGTATGGCACTGTGCCGACCTCTTCATTGGTTTTTTTCTGCTCTTGCAGCGAGACAAGCGATGGTGAAGGTGGCGGTGCGGGCGATGTGTCTCTAGGGGACACGGCGGATGCGATATCTTATGGAGAAGCAATGGACGCCGGTGATGTGGCTTCGGCGGCAAACACTACGCTGCATCGAAGTGGAGGAGGAGGGGGCAGGACAAGCGCGCAGGAACGCGTTGGGTTAAGTGGGAGTATGCGATCGGCTGAGTGTGCTTTGAGAGATCTTCTAAAGCGCTTGGTTGATGCTCACGGGGTTGCTGTGACATCGACAATCAGCACAGTACATATTAGTAGTTGTGGTGAGAGCAACAGTAGAGTCGCCGCTGGTGGCGGTTTCCGCTCACCAACGAAGTTGTTGCCCCGCTACCACCAAGATCGTTTTAATGTGCCGGCGGCAGATGTGTTTCGATCTCTTGCACATTCTGAGGCGGTATTGGAGATTCTTATGGAAGACACTGGCGCTAGTCATGAGGAGAGCGCTGCATACAGTATGGCCGGTTTGCCTGATGGAAGCGGAGACGTGTCTGGTGATGCTGCCTCATCCGCTCAAGTACTCACATACTCCCACTCCTTTTTTGTCACCACTTTGGGCTGCTTCTGCCACTTTCTTACTTGCCCTGACGTAACGGTTTGCTTTGAGTCCTGGCGCTCGCTGCAGTGCCTCCTTAGTGAGAATAGGGTACTTTCCTCCCAGCTGCTGCAGCGCTACATGCTGCAGGTTATTCAGCACATCATTATCGCACCACTGCAATGTGGCCGCTACATTGCTCAGCGCAACGCTCTCCTGCTCACGCTGGAGCTGATGCACGCACATGAACACCCGCGGCTAAGCTCTCAGCTGACCACCTCACCAGCACTATTATGCAATTTGCTGCAGGTGGCCGACTGTCCCTCGCTGACTGTGCGACGCCTGGTGCTTGAAGTGCTATTCGAATTTCTTAAGCAACCTAACAGACCTGTGCCCATCCAGTACCTTCTGTGCGTCAACAAGGCTGCGCTAAAGGCGTTTGCAGAGACTTCTCTTGTCGTTCCTGTTGGCTTCCCGAGCGCCGCTGCTTCGAGTACTACTACTATGATGCTGGAGGACCCGAGGGAGCGGCGTCTGCTGCTGTATCTCATTGACGCCCTTGTGGCACCACCTGAGGAAGCGTGTGCGCCGTATATAGAGATGCGAAGGGACGAGGTGTCTGGGTGAAAGTGAGAGTGACTGGTGGTAGTGGGGGAGGGGAAAAGAAAGAGAAGAGAATATGCGTATATCGACGTGGAGAGAAGTCACTAAAGAAAAAAAAGGAAGGAGTGACGGGTGCATTGAACGAAGTCACTTGCTCATTTATATTTTGCTGTTTGCGTTGACTGTTCAATACAGCTCCAGAAAGAAAAGAAAAAGAAAATCTTCTTGCTACATCAATTCAAGTGTGGAGTGGTTGGATAGAATACTTTCACTTGACCACATTTTTCTCTTTTGTAAACTGAAGGCACACTTTCCTTTTTTATATTTTTTATTTCATTTTGCTCCGGATGAATGCACATCATGATAAAGAAGCAACACATACACACACACATACACACTTATACACGCATACACTCGTTTAGGAGACAAGCGCACATATTTATTTTCATTGCTTGCGCGCATCACACGAAAGGATGGCTGGTAATGTGGAAACAGCCGCGGCTGCCGCCAAGTGCCCATTATTCCGCCCCGAACAGCTGAATCTTGCCAACGGCACTCCGCTTGGTGCTGGGGCGATATCGCAGGTGGTTCAGTCAAGCCTTAGTGGGGGCCGCTATGATGGCCTTCCAATCGTGGTGAAGATTGTCTCCAAACTGCAGGTGCTACAGCAAAACAAGGTGGCGGCGGTGCTCGCCGAAAAGACAGCGCTAGTGACGGTGGCCCCACATCCATTCATTGCTCGTCTCTACGGCACTAGTCAGTCTGAAGATGAGCTGTACTATGTGATGGAGTGCCTACCGCACGGAGACTTGCTGCAGCACATCCGGCGCACTGCGGCTGCTAGGGTGAGGGAGTACTCAGAGTTGCACGGGGCTGATGCAGGTAGCGCTGGCGCAAGTGGGGTGGAGACTTGCAGGGCTACGGAGCAAGTGGTCGATGCGACTAGCGGTGACGTAGACGGGAGTGGCAGTGAGAGTGTCAGGCTCATTTCTATTCCACCTGACAGCACTGCGCTTCGATGCCTTGGTTTTCAAGATACTCGGCTTATTGCCGCTCAGCTCATTCTTGGTCTTGCACGAGTGTTTGAGAAGGGTTATGTGATGCGCGACATGAAGCCAGAGAATGTTGCTTTTGATAGCAGGTACCGTGCGTGTCTCATCGACTTTGACACCGTAGACTTGGAGGGATCCACCCACTACCCTCACACCAACCATGGTCAGGCTTTGCCTCCCAAGATGGACGACGAGGAGAAGCAGCAAGGCGACGCCAATACACCGAAGGCGACGACGCCGAGTAAGCGACGCATCACCATCTCTGAGATTCAAAACATTCGCAAGCGGACCGCGAGCTTCTGCGGCACTGCGCAGTACGTTTCCCCTGAGATGGTTGGCGAGTGCCGCTGGAGCTTTAGCAGCGACCTCTGGGCACTCGGTGCGATGCTCTACGAAATGACCTATGGCGTGCACATGTTCTCAGGCGTGGGTGCGTTTGAGGTGCTGCGCAAGGTCGTGCGTGGGGCGGACAGTGACGCTTTTGTGCCCTTTCCGCGCGTTGAAATGGGCACAGAAGGGGACTCACTTGACTGCTTTGAGCGTTTCAAGGACTTTGTGCACAAGCTAGTCGTGATCGATCCTTTTAGACGACTTGGCGTGCACCCTACCACGCACATGTTTGACCTCAATGCCTTAAAGCAACATGCCTTCTTCTACGGATTTGACTGGGAGGCACTAGAATCTCACGTCAAGTTGTTCAAACAACGCGCATTTTCATTGGAGACGGCAGACGCACCACAGATGCGCGCACCAGATAGCAATGACAACGGCAGCAATAGCAACCATCATATTAGTAGTAGCAATGCTGCCACCGCTGAAGACCCCGATCCGTCGCCGTCTCTGAAACCTCTCTACCAGTTGCTCCCCAAGAATGATCCCCGCTATGCGGATTACGTGTACCGCGCCACCGCAGACGCTAACCCGTTTGAACGTGCGATGCAGCACATTTTGATGCCAGTGACACCAGAGAGGAAGAAAAAAAATGAAAAGGATATGCATCAGGAGGATGTGCGGAGTGGCATGTCTGTCTCCACTGCGCCAGCGATGGACAAGGAGAAGAGCGAGAGCGACGATGATGAGGACGATCTGGAGGTGATTGATGATGTTGGCATTCACTACAAGGGCAATCCCGCTGATGAGGACTTTCGACAATAGGCCATTCGCTTTGTTGTATTTGTGAATGTGTGTGTGTTTTTTTTTCTCCCTTATTGTTGCGATGGTGCTGCTTTTTATTATTACTACGCCATTTTTTTTTTTNGAATGTGTGTGTGTTTTTTTTTTCTCCCTTATTGTTGCGATGGTGCTGCTTTTTATTATTACTACGCCATTTTTTTTTTTTGCTTTTCTCTCTCTCTCTTCTCTTTCTTTTTTCTTTCTCAAGCACCTTTGGGACAGGGAGGAAGGCTGGGCTATTTTTTCTGTTTCTTTTTGCTCGAGTATTACTCTCTTTTTTTTCTTTCGACCTATACCTTTACGCCCAATGTGCAGAACAGGCTTATGGAGCTCTGCTCTTTATTTTTTTTTTTTCTTTCTATGAGTAGCCCTTCATAAGAAGAGGAAAGCAAACTTATTATTATACTATTGTGCTCTGCTGAGACCCTGATTTTCACGAGGTTACGCGTGCGTGTGTGCATTGAGGGGTTTTACCTCCCTTTTTTTTTTAACACTATGAAAATGCAAAGATACAGTTTTGCTTGAGTACATTCTTACTTTCCCTCCTTCCCCCTCCCCCTCTCCACCTTCCTTGTATTGGATTCTGCCTCTTTAGTATCTAGCCTTATAGCTTTGTCACGTACACTTGCACCGCTAGTGTGAATAAGCGCATTTTCACTGTTAGATCGAATCATACTGCTTTCCGGTTGAGGGTACTGGCATTAAAAATATATTCTCTTTTCTCTCTTTCACCATTATACCACTTTAGGCAGTATATCGTGAGGATTGCCAAGGCCCTTTGCTTTATCGCCGGAAGCTATACACATTCAATACGGTAAAGGAGAGAGAGATCCTTTTTTTATTTATTATTTGCTGCCTATTTTCCTCCTATATAGCTAGTGAAAAGAATCGATTATGATCGAAATTCGCGGTCTTCCGCAGCTGAGCTCTTTAACGAGCCGTAAGACTCATGTCACCGTCATTGACTTTTATGCAGACTGGTGCGGCCCCTGCCAGGCCATCAAGCCAGAGTACGAACGTATTGCTCAGTTCTACGACTCCAACAAAGTCACGTTTTGCAAGTGTAACGTTGATCGCAACCGCGATTGCTCGTCTGCCTTCAATATCGAGGCGATGCCAACCTTCGTCGTCTGTCATGGTGGCCAAACTATCGATACCATCCGTGGCGGTGACCTTGGTGCGGTGCAGCGAGTCATTAATATGGCTATGGACCTTATTCCCAAGACAGGGGGCCATAGGCTTGGCTCCTCCGCCGGCAGTGGTAGCGGTGCACAGGCGGCTGCGGCTGGGCCAAGGCAGCACGCACTTGCTGACCACATGCTAACGATTGATCGCGCCCTCAAGGACAACGACCCAATCGCCGCCAAGGACGCATGCGACGCGGCGTACAACTCGCTCATGAAAAAGGACACACCGACGTCGCAGCACCCTGCTGGACTCTTGCTGCTGCCGTATCTTGCCTCTGATGCCTTCTCGAGCGCTGCGGTCGACGCGCTTTTGCGCAATATCCGCACTCGGGACGAGTCTTGCAGAGACGATGGAGCTTTTCTTATCAATCAGGTGCTTCGCTACATTGTGGAGATTGCTTGTGCGATTACTTGGGACGACGTTGCCACCGCTCAGGTGCTTCATAAGGCGATCAATGCACTCTTGAAGTGCTCGGCGGAGGCACAAGAGGTGGTGATTAACAGTGTGTACTTTCATTCTGAGTTAATCCAAACTGGCATTCAACTGGAGCGCTACACGGTACTTGGTGCCCTGCTTGGCATCGGCCCCACACCACGCAGCGACCTGACCTCTGCCGCTATGATGACGCCTGGGCAATTGTCTAACATTCAGTGGGCGACCGTTCTCAAGATGTTTCCTTCGAACCAGCTGGAACGCCACCCACAGCTGGTGTACGAGACGCAGCAAACCGTGGAGCTGTATGCACAGCTTAACTTTTCAACGGTGAAGGCGCTTCTCAGCAGCAAAGTTACCCGTGACACGACGCTCAAGTATCTCGGCAACACTCTTCGCCTCAATGAAGACTACCAGAAGACGATGCATCAAGACAGCCCTCTTTCCAGTCGCTTTTTTATGGCGCAGCTGCAGGCAGTTCTCATCGATGTGGCCCTTCCCCTCTTTAACGCAAGCCGTGCCGCCGCCGCGCCATCCCCCAACTCCTCCTCTCCCACCTCTCCGGCTTCGCCTGGTACGGCAGAGGAGTTCCCGCCAAGTTACCTTCTTCCTGATCTGCGAAATCCCGTCGTGGTCCGCTTTGGCCAGCGCGGCGAGGTGGAGCGCATCCAGCACTACGACGACGCGAACGCACTCCCGACGTGCCAGGAGCCTATCGTCCCGTATAAGCCGTCTGTGCACATCTTCTTTCTTGCCGCGCGTGTCTTGACGCTGTGCGCTACGGTGTTTATTGATGAGCACACCCGCGATGAGCGCAGCGCGACGCACCCACAGGTCCCTCAGGCACAGCGTAACGCGCACGCAGCGGAGAAGGCACTGTACGAGGCTCTCATCGCGGGCAATGCTCTAGCAACAAAGCGACTGGAGCTTCTGAACGGTCTTGCAGGCTGGCTGCTTTGGGTGATGCGCGCCGGTCCAGACGGCACTCTTCCTCTTACTCCTTCCGTTGAGTGGAACTACCTGCCTCAGCAGCTCGTTGACTGCGTGATACGAGCGACACAGATGGCACCCGTTGATGGGCTCTTCATTGATGGCATGATCTCTTTTATGTTGGTGATGATGGGCAACACCACGTACTTTCCAAAGCCCCACACACAGGTGCTCTTCCCTTCATTTCTTGTGCGTTTACTGCAGGACTACACCACCAAGAATGCGCTGGAGCGCCACCCGTGGTTCACTGAACACATTGTGCGTGCCTGCGTGTACTGCTACATGGCAGTAGAGAAGTGTACCTACGAAAAGGTGGAAGTGCGATATGAGCTGTCCCACTGTATCAAGGGTTTTCTTGATTCTGACATGCTCTGCCAACCAGTGCGTCACGAATTTGATCAGAAGACCGAGGTGCTGGAACGCTTCTCGCATATGGCAGTGGCGGATGTGAATGAAGCGGTGGATCAGCTGATTGATACATTGACCAAGATGCACGAGCGCGAGGTCAGCGGCGCAGACCTTTCTGAGAACGCTGAACCACCCACAGGTGTTAGTGGCGATGACCAACAGAGGCGGCAGCGACGACGGGGTGGCGCTGAGGCGAACGAGGAAGGGGATGATGAAAGCAGCAGCGATAATGAGGGGGTTATCGAAGGTCAGAACACTGACCGGATGACTTACGACCAGATGGGCCGCAGCTTGCGGTCGCACATTATGCTCTTCAACGCTCTTATCGACATGTTCATTCAGCTCTCCATTAAATTTCCCAAGGGAGTCTCACAAAACATGGTTGCGCAGCAGATCAGTCAGATGCTTGCCCGTAGCCTTATTGCTTTTGCAGGGCCCAAGAGCACTTCATTGAAGATCAAGTCATCAGCCAAGTACGGCTTTAATCCTCGAGAGATTTTGAGCCGTTTGGTCGACTGCTTTACTCATTTTAGGCGTAGCAAAGGGTTTCTTAAGTGCCTCTGCAAGTGTGGGGTGCCACTCGAAGAAATCCAGAGAGCCATGAAGATGGTGGTGGACCGCCAGCTCGTGAGCGAGACGCTTCTGGGCCGTCTGGTGGAGATGTCAACTGCTCTCACGTCCATCTTGAAAATAGTGGACAACGAAGACGCCTTATGGGAGAACGCGCCAGACTTTGCGCTTGACGCACTACTCGCGACACCACTCACAAATCCGGTCGCCCTTCCTGCGGAGGTGAAGGATCTCGATGATCTTGTCTACGTGAATCAGGACACTATTCATCACTACCTTCTTTCGGATAGCAAGCATCCTTTCACCAACGAATACTTGGATGAGAAGTTGCTGAATGAGTTTAACGCGAGGCCGGAGATCGCGGCTGCGCGAGACGCACTGAATGCGAAGATTGACGCTTGGCTCGCCGAGGCGAGGAATGCCGTTGCCGCTGGGGATGCTTAGTACGAGTAGCGAATGCATACACATACGCACGCACGCACACACACACACACACATACATACATACCAGCTCTGCTGCCATTTTTTTAGTAGCTCTTTCCCTGTGCGTATCACTCGGCGCTTGCATTCATGTTTGTGCATATGTGTATGCATTATCTGAATGTTTCGGATCTTCTACTTGTGCCCCATTACCACACATGAAAGCTCAGGTAAGAATGCTGTGCCCTCTCTCTCTTGCGTATCGCTTTCTATCATTATGATTATTATTTCCTTTTTTTGTTATTTTGTCCCCTGACAAACGATCCTTGGCGCGATGTGACGAGTCATTTTTACTTAATAAACTACACGAAGAAAAGGAGGAATTTTTAATTTTCCTTCCACAATAATCGATTGGTTACTCTTTTCTCTACATATGGAAAGATGTGCTATGCGTCGACAACCACTCACTGTATATATAGCAGATAACTCTTTGCCGTTCCTTTTTTTAAATCATTATTATTATTTTTGTTTGACGTAGCAGAAGCTTTTCTTTCTCAATTTTTTTCCCCAATTGCTATACCACTAGTTGCTCTGCACTCTGCGTGCGTTGTCGCATACATAGCGTTGGGTGGCACATTAGACCTCCTTTTATCTTCTTCTCTAAATTGTTTCATTTAGTAGCTCATGTTCCGCGCTGGGCAGGCGCCTCTGCTAGGTCGCTGGAGCTCACGTGACTTCTTGAGAGGTCGCACCAAGAAGGGAGGCGCTATCCATACACGACACACACATGGCAGTAAGGGCCGCTATAAGCGTCTCTCTACCCTCTACGGTCTTCGCGATGGCAGACGACATGCATCGAATCACATGCAGGGCGGTCTTGGCATTAAACTGGGCGGCGGCCTTTTCGGCCTGCGTATCCCGCGCCAGCACATGCTCTCTACCATGACTCGAGAGGAGTACGAACTCCAGATGTACGGACACCCAAACATCACGAACCCCTACCGAGAGCACATGGAGGAACATCCAGACTTACGCGCTGTCATGGAGAACGCAACACTAGACTGCCACGTCGCGGTGCTGCTGCCTCGCGCGCCACGGTTTCTACGGCGCGAGTCTCCTTCATTGCTAGACACACAACACAGCGCTGAGCCAGCACAAGTAGAAGGGGCGGAGAAGAAGATGTCAGCGCTTCCGCAACAGTGGGTTTACACAGCCAAGGCACTTGCGGATGCCTTCCAGTGCTTTAATCATCTCCACATCAACGGTGCGGAGGTGAAGTTGGACTTGGCTACACTTGACGTCTCTACCACTTGTAACAGCAATGAGAGAGAGGGCGTCGGCGATAATTTTTTTAATGAGTCATCTCTATTGCAGGCACTGGAGTCACTGTATTCCGCGCATGGCCAGGGCCGCAGATTGCAAGCGGGCGGTGAGGAGGCGCGCGAGAAGCGCATACGCCTTGCTAAGGCACGCCGTCCCCCCCGTGACAGTGGACGTCAGATACCATTCATGGGGAAAGCGCTACTGAGCGCTGCTGCCCAAACTCATGAGCAACGGCAGCAGCAGCGGAGCCACGATAACCTTGTTCGGTTGCTACGCAGCAGGGGCGACGGCACCGCGGCAACAACAACGAGTTCTCCTGAGGATCATGATGACAAAGTTGTGACGCGCGGCGCTGTGAACGGCCCTAGGCCAGTAGGGATTCAAGATCTGCTGCGTAACATGAGGAAAGCTGACCCCAACGCCCTGTGCATATGTGTGCGTCCCGTGACCAGTGCAGAAGAGCTTCAGGAGGAGTCAAAAACGACACAAGCGGATGGAATCAGCGAGCGCAAGCACCCTCTTCTCAAGTCGCAAGTTGATAAAGATGAGGACTGCGGTGTGTGGCAGCAGCCACGTAGCACTGTGCAGGAGTTGATGCGCTGGCATTACAGCAACAACGACCCTAGGGCACACAGCAGCGATATCCTTCCTCACCGTATGCGGCGCATGTCCGTAGTGTTACTTGTGGATTGTTCTAAGCTGGCTATAACTCCAGCACATACCGCTGGCAGTGAACAGAAAGCAAATAATAGAGACAAAGAGGCTGACAGGAAGGAACCTGCCGGTACAGGCGCAGTACACAACAACCGCGCCGGCATGCGTTCGCTAGTACCGTCGCTCATGTCACGCGGGCTGTCTGAGGAGCTGATTGAATTAGGATTTAGGGCCTCACAGCCAACAAGGTTGTCTCGCGTTTTTGATGATCTATCGCGGTGGTCTGCTGATACACAGTGGTCAGTGTATGCGCAGCACTGCGATAGGTTAAAGGAGGTGCATCCAAGGATTTCGCAGGTTTCGTAGTTTGGCAACACGACTCACCAACCAACACCTCTCTACTATGGTGTAATAGCACTGGGCTATGCGGACACCAAAGGTGGATTAAGGTCCTTGATGGTGCGAGGAAGGTGTGCGCCCTTCACGCAGAGGATGAAACGAATGGGTCTGCTTGCTGTCTTCCCTATATCACTTGCCTTTTCATTTTTCTCACAAGTGTTTTCTTCAAACAATGACAAAACAGCAAACTCAACGTCAAACCACTCTGTTTTTTTTTTCTCTCTTTTGACATCGCAGCAAATTGCCAAGAGACTTTTTTTTTTGATTTTGTTTCTCTTTGGAGCGCAAATGAATATCATTGTTATTATTGTTGTTATTATTTTTCTTATTCTTTTTTACATTTTCTAATTTTTGTTTTTTTGCACAATTTTCAACTTCAGCTTTATAGAGTGGTGGTTGTGGTCACAGCAGCAAGGAAACAAGGGCGTGCCTGATATTGTCGTGCATAACAGAACAGTCCTCGCTGTGACCTTTTCATTAAATATATCAATTGTCAACACGAAGAGAGGCAGCCTTAATTTTTTTTCGTTTTTTTCCTCTGTGTTTTTGTAGATTATTATTATATATTTGGTGTTGATATTGGCTGCAAGTTGAAAGGATGCTGCCTGGACGACTTGGTATATCAGGTGTGCGTGCTAGCGCCACATGGAGATGGACTTTGTCTTTATCATCATCAGCCATCTCTCCACCTACAGATGTAGCCTTGTCTGCCACTACTTTCTCTTCTCGCCGCTGGGTTTCTACTGCGGCTTCTTCCTCTTCAGCGGTGAACTTTTATAAACGCCTGCAAGTTGAAGCAGACGCGACCCCTGAGGAGATAAAGGCCGCCTACCGCCGCCTGGCTCTCAAGTGGCACCCCGATGTGGTAGAGGATTCAAAGAGGGCACAGGCTGATGTGCAGTTCCGCATGTGCTCGGAGGCATACGAAACTTTATCCGACCCAGTCAAGCGACGTGGCCACGATGACGCATTGGGTGTGCAGACAAGCCGTCGGCAGCACAAGTATTCGGCACCTGCGGCGACAGAGAAGCACAAGAAGACAGCCACAGGGGCCTCTGAGGCTGGCAAAGATCACGCCTCCTTCACCTCATCGTATGTGAGAAATCGTGCGAGTGCATCTGCATCGGCGGCATCAAGAGGTGGTGATACACAGCAACAACAACAACATCAAAGCGCTCGCAAGAAGTGGAGGAAACCGTACGTGCGCGGGGACGCGGACCGCACCTTCACAGATGCCTTTGAGGGTCGCACACTTGACCAGATCCTCTTCGAGGCTCGCCGTCGTGAGCGCGTGCGCAAGGCCGCTTCCGCTGCGACGTCTTCAAGTGAGGCTACTGAAGGAGAGAAGGAGGAGTCTGCTGGCCGCGGCGTTGCGGCGGGCCACGAGGAGTCCATGCGACGTGTCATGGATCATGCAGCCGAGACCTTTGCCCAGCGTGCTCAGCGCCAGTACGGTGGTGATATTCTGAAGCATATTAGGGCTGTGTCGGTGCCATCTGGCCCAAGCCCGCCGCCAGATACGCACATGCCTTTTCGACCCTTCGCCAACACGACAGTGCCCCCCGGAGTGACAACTCCTCCTGAGCCCAAGATGGGCCCGGTGACGATGCCTCAGGAAGGAGAAGAGGTGTTGCTGAGTAAGGAGGAGATTGACCTTCAGGAAGCTCGGCTGCTGCCGCACCATGAACTGGAAGATGGCACTCCAATCACCCGGGGTGGGATGCTAAATAGAATACAGAAGAATGTGAGGGGTTCTGCATACAATATGGGTCAGCTGTACTCTTATCACCGACCTTACTAAAAGCAGAAATCAAAGACTTAGCTCTGTTGATTGCTCAAGTGGCGGAAGGAGAAAAAAAAATACAGCAGCAAAAAAAAAAGGGAAGGCGGATGTCTCCATCACATTTAAGCGTAATCAAGCTTTCTACAGTTATATCTAACCAGGGCGAACGTGACTCATATATTTGATAAAATTTGAATATTTCCCCCCTCTCTTTCAAAACGACTTTAAAACTTTTTTTAATATTGTTTTTATTTTTGATGAGCTGCTTACGTATTTACTCTTGTTCTTTTTTCTTTTTCTTTTTTTTTACTTTCAATTGGTGTGAATTGTAGAGAAACCCGTCGTTGGTGATTGGCTTTTTTTTTTGGCATTCCCAGTCGACAAGCTGACTTTCACTTAGGAATTTTTTTCTTTGTTGTTTCAGTCGCCAACAACAACAACAACTCAGAGAATATATACATTCAGAATGCGCCGTGCGTCCGCCATGTCTGGTGCGGCCTTCGCCGGTCTTACTGCGTGCGCTCTCGCTCCTATGCCTGCCGCCACGGCCGCTACCCCAGTTCGTAGTATCTACACCACGTGGGGCTCCGTGCCCTGCGAGGAGTGGGCTTTGAAGGAGAGCTGGATGAAGCGCATTACCTCCCAGAGTGACTACCGCAGCTTCGAGTTCTGGCACGTACCCGAGGCGGACGTCCCTGCTGACCTTAACTTCAACTCCGTGGAGACCTACCTTGTGAGCTGCATCGAGGACGATACCAATCGTCTCCTGCACCTTGGCTGGGGCTACGACTTCGACCCCTTCTGGCATGATCGCGTGAACTCTCTCGATACTCTCTTCCGCATTATCTACACGGACGAGTACCCCGTCTACCGCTTTATCTTTGGCAACTGCTCCCACAAGGAGACCGAGCTTCTTTACATTGAGAAGAAGCTCAACTACCTCAAGAGTGTCCTTCACTGGGCCGCCATGACTGAGCGCCGCTTTACCGCTATTGCCAAGTCCAGGTACTACATGCAGCGTAAGGTGTGGAACGCCCTGGAGCGTGAGCGCTACCTGTGTGCGTGTGTGGAGGCCGTAGACTCTTTTGGTACTAAGGTGCCTGAGGAGTTCCGCGAGAAGGCCATGGGCGAGCTGGAAGTGCAGTTGGTGAACCTGCGCCACTGGGTCGCCGATCTGCCTAACGCGAAGCGCACCTTTACTCGCCGTCTTGCATAATCAGCGTACTTTTAATGTTCTCAACAATGACAGGTGCATAGGAGGCGTGTTGTGCGTGTGTGCCTGTAATGTTGCTCAGACTCATTGATATCGTACGCAAACGTTGTGTGAATGTTTTCTGTTTTTTTTTCTTTCTTCTCTCCCATTTGACGAAAAGTAGTGTTTCTTTATCTCTAGGATGAGCCAGCTTTATCTTTTTCTTTTTGGAAGTGGCTAGCAGAAAGCATCTGCGGCAGGAATGACTGCCACAGGTGCGATTTTGCTTTTTTTTTCATGCGATTTGTGGGGTGTAGGACTGTTTATATATCATAAAAAAGCAACAACAAAAAAGCAGGGTCCATTGTACAGGAACAGTGGAAAGGGGGGTTTCAAACCAACACATAAGCATACACACTTAGACGCAGGCACTCTCTGTATGTCTTTTTTCAAACTATTCTTTTCTAGTTACATTGAGCTCTGATAGGCGTGTAGGTGTTGTGTGTCTCTCCATGTGTGTGTGTGTGAGCTTTGTTATTTAGGAAACAATGAGGCGAGGCATGGAAGCTGTGAGAGATGGGCATGCGGTTTAAGCGACTGGCTTCTATTCTATAGTATTTTTGCGGGGTCGTATATCTATATCTATGTGCGCTGGTGTAACCAGTTCACTATAAAACAACAATGTCATAAATCATTGGAAGCAAAGTCAAGCGGCGAGTTTTACCGTGATGTGTGCCTCTAAGAAACAATCAAGTGGAGGCGATGCGCTCAGGTTTGCACGTTTGGTTTTTTATTCCAATGTTTGCGTACAGCCGCTTTTGACATGCTTACTACCTGATTCTTAAACACCATTTTTCTTCCACTTTCTTCTTTTCTCGTTACTCATTCAATCTGATGTATTAAACAGCTTGACGTAGGTGTCCTACAGCATTTATATATATATACAGTGAATCATAGCCCTTAGAAGAAGACAATTTTTTTTATTGTTGTTTAGTTGTACTACGCAAATCTGGTACACTGGAAGAGACACAGCAGCAGTAGCAGCAGCAAGCGTCTATACAATTACTGAATCATCCGGTTGTGAGGCAGCAACCTTGCATATATCTGTTGATAATTGCACCGTGTATACATCTCTAGACGTACACGCTTGAGCCGCTACCGACCCACATAAGCGCTCGTGAGACATTTTGCCCATCTATCATGTCTACTCTAGATATGTTCTTTGATGGCGCGTTCGCCTCCGCCATGGCGACGATTGTCTCAAACCCTTTTGATGTGATGCGGACTCGTATGCAGCTTCAGGGTGAGATGTGCAAGGCGGGCGATTATCATGTCGTGTACCGGAACTTGCTTCAGGGCATGAACCGTGTAGCCCATGAGGAAGGCCTTTCGGCGCTTCAAAAGGGCCTTGTGCCAGCGGTTCTCTGGCAGATCACGCAGAATGGCATTCGCATTGGCCTCTATCCAATGGTGAAAACTGAGCTTGGCCGTCTTACCAACTACGACGACTCCATCGCGGTGTTTGTATTGGCCGGTGCTCTCTGCGGTGTGGCTGGCTCTATAGTGGCCTCGCCCTTCATCATGGTGAAGACCCGCCTGCAGGCTCAACGCAACACGATCACCAGCCTGCATGGACGCCATCTCTCTGTCGCTAGTGTTGGTGAGCAGTACGAATATCGAGGAGTGTGGGATGCACTTAATCACATTTACAAGGAGGGTGGCATCAGGGGTCTGTGGCAGGGTGTGGGGGTAGCTGCACAGCGGACGATGATGGGCTCAGCCACGCAGCTGGCTTCCTATGACGTTGTCAAGAAGAATGCTTGCTATTACACCGGCTGGGCTCCATCTGATATCCGTGTGCACGTCATCGCTGCTCTCGCGGCATCGTTCTGTGTGGTGCTTTTCATGAATCCGCTTGATGTGGTCATGACCCGCTCCTACAACCATCGTGCCGGTGACGCGAAGATGTACTCGTCCAACCTGGCAGTTGCGACGATGCAGATTTACAAGGTTGAAGGTGTGCGAGGCTTGTACAAGGGCTCTAGCGCTCTATTTAGCCGCACCGCACCCCATACTATTGCTACTTTTGTGGTGCTGGAGTGGGTGCGCAAGTTCCGAGAAAACTACACGAGCCGCTCGTACACGTCGGGCTCCACGATTAAGAAGACGATTGGGTTTGGCCGTGGCGTGCAGGGTGATGAGTCTACCCCTTCTGCGGCTTCTGTGGCCAAGTAAGCGAAGACTTTGCGTCTTTTTTTTCTGTCTCTTGCATTTTTCGCTCCACTTCCTTGTTACCTCCAGAGCACATCATACAAAGAACAAAGTAAAAAGAAAAAAGGATGATAACCATAGCAAAGCAGTGATAGTGTGAGGTGAGACACGGTGTGGGCGCGTGTGCAGCCCGCGTAGTAAGCTATACTTATCAATGTCTGTTTAGCTGATTGAGTGGCAAGGGGAGTGTGCACATCACAACATTCGCCCCTTTGTTTTTCTTCCAGGAAACACGATATATATATTTATAGATAGATGGGTACGAAGATAACGGATGTACTTGCACATGATGGGTGCGGGCATTCCGTCCCTTGTGTGTTTTCCTAACCTTAGTCCATCGCTTTCTGCTCCCCTTTTTTAAAAAAAGAAAAAAGAAAGAAAAGAGATAGACTACATGAGATTCAATGTGTGCTCCGGTGCGCGAATCTCTGTTGTGTAACTCCATCTCTTTATTATTTTTATTTTATTTTTTTAAGCAAAAAAAAAAGAGGAAAGAAACAAAGTGGCCGTGAACCTTCATTGTACAAGACCATATATGGTCACACTCGCAATATTGCCTAAATACGTGGAAGCTCTACAGCTTCTTTTTCTTTTTAAATTGAAAATAGTTTGTATTATACATTGGTACACGTATATTCATTTTACCTATATACATAAATAAATATTGCTCTGCTGACGTGTTGCTATCATTTTGTGAATAACAATTTTGGGACACTAGACGTTACTGAGAAAAAATGAAGTGTAGATTTAAAAGGGATAACATGCGTGGCCACATTTGCAACAACGGCGAAGTGCGTTTTACTGTAGTATGACCCACTTTTACCTTACTTTTCTTCTTTTTTTTCTCGTTGAACTTTTGCTTGAAGAATGTTATTGCGTATTATTCAATTTGCATTTTTCTTTTTAACGCGCTTTACAAAGTACACTTAAGAAGGGTATATGTGGAGAAGGAAGGTAAGGAGACTGCACTCCGTTGCAGTTATTCTTTTTTTTTTTTCTGCTGTATTTTAATCCTACGTGTGTTAAAGGCATACATATGTTTGTGGATGTTTGAGGTGGATAGTGAAGAAACGGAGCAGGGAAGGAGAGAAAAAAAATGCTCTTATACGAGAAGTGCATGTGCTAAACCGCTCGGCTTATAGGGACAAATTAAAATAAGAAGTCAGGGAAAGTTACGGACACATGAGAGAGAATGGATACCATTCTCAAACGGCACGTACGTTTTTTATTATTCCAATGTTTGCGTACAGCCGCTTTTGACATGCTTACCACCTGATTCTTAAACACAATTTTTCTTCCACTTTCTTCTTTTCTCGTTACTCTTTCAATCTGATGTATTAAACAGCTTGACGTAGGTGTCCTGCAGCATTTATATATATATATATAGTGAATCATAGCCCTTAGAAGAAAACCATTTTTTTTTTCTGCATGAGTATGAACACTCATATATGTTTATTTGACAAGACATATATGCAACAGGAATGATCTTTTGAAACATTGTGATTCTTACTATTGCTACTGCTCTTTGTTTAGTTTTCTTTCCCCCCTTTTTTTTCTTTTTTTTTTTCTTCTTATACGTGTAGAAGCGCACAGCGGCAGGTGAGGCTCATTATTATCCCCCCTCCTACTTTTTGGATTTAGCTTTGTATAAAACAAAGGGTTAGACTCTCCGGGCATATTGTACTGTTCTACTGCATATATCTAGTCTATAACCTCATTTTAACTGGGTATTTTTGTTGCACCACTAGGGGCGCATATTAGTGTACATGCGGTAACATGTGGAACACAACCATCGCATCTATGCGTCCGGCTTTCACGAGCATTCATCCTCAACTGCGCAGAGCACTCATCCTTATGCCCCTAGAGTCCTACAGTAGAGTTTGCTTCTGTGACAGTCTTAACACTGCGTGTCGTTTCTCACACATCAGCTCCTTTAAAGAAGAGGGCTACTACAAGATTGCCAAGGCACGTGACATTGTGATAGATCCATGCGTGTTCGAGATGCGGACGATGCGTGGCAGTGGGCCTGGTGGACAAGGTACGAACAGCAGCAGCAACAAAGTGGAGCTGCGCATAGACGTTGAGTTTCTTAGCGAGTATTTTGAAGAGGAGCTGATTGTTGCCCTTGTCGCCAACGAGACTGGCAAAGCTTTGACATCAGATGGCACAACGCTTATCGTGACATGCCATGAACACCGCAGCGCGCTTCAGAACAAGGAAAGCTGTCTTGACAAGGTACGAGAGATGATTCGGCAGGCTTCGTGGGTGCCGCCAATTGAGGCTGACCCTATCAAGCGGCCATCTAGTACGGTAACACGCCACAAGGTGGAGCGACGCAAGAAGGGGAATATGAATAGAATGCGTAGATCAGCACGCAAGGGTGAGTGGTGAGGAAATGAGAAGGAGCCACATTATATATCTTTTGGCGCAACCCGCTATGTTATTGTTGTTATTATTATCATAATTTGCTTTTCTTCACACTGTTACACACATGCAATACTTTGAATATACGTTACTAGATGGACAATAGTGGAGGGATAGGAAGAGAGAGATGTTTTTATCTTATTTTATTTATTTTGGTTAGAGGAGTCTGTCACTTATGGGGATTGCTCGTTTTTTTTTTCCTTTTATCAGAACTAACGCGTTACATTTTATTACCTTTGATTTCTTCTTTTATTTCTCTCTCCCCTATGTATAGGAACCACTATAATAATCATCAACAACAACAGCAGCATTAAAAGGAAAATAAAACTTTAAAAAATATATATTTGCGCCATAAGAAACGTCATTCCTCTTCTCACCGATCTAGTTACATTATTGCTTACAAGATCAAGAACAAACAAAAATATCGACAAACTACCACAACTACACTCACTTTCACCACGATGCTGCGCCTTGGCTCAAAGCAGTCCGCGAGGCTCTTTGCGGTCTCACTTATGGCCCAGTACGCGAGTTGCTCCACTGCCCCTGAAGAGCCCGCACACAACAAGTTCTCTTCGCGCCTTAGCCGCCCTACTGTGCGCCAGCAGGTTTATGGAGGGACGGCAGCGACCCCTCCTGAAGGTGCGGCTCCTCGCACGGAGAAGGAGGAACGTCTGGTGGAGATGTGGCGTGATAAGCCTAACACTGGAAGGATGAAGCCTGCGCCGGCTGGGGAAGAACCCAACACTGATGTCGACGTTGCCCAGGAGTTCGGCGCCACGTTCCGCGACCAGCGTCCCATCGATCCAAACGAATCTATGGAGGATAAGCGCCGTCGTCTCGTCTATCAGTCGCGCTACCGCGGAATGGTTGAGATGGACCTTATCTTTGGTCACTTTGCCCGCTGCAAGTTGGCAGCACTGGACGCAGTGCTGCTGGATGAGTACGACATGCTGCTGAAGCAGCTGGATAACGATTTATTTAACTGGCTGGTCATGGGTCAGCAGGCCCCACAGGATATTGCTAGCCTCAAGTGCTTCGCGGAGGTGAGGAAGTTTGTTGACTCTGAACGCAAGGAGCTTCTTGGACACTATTAGCAAGTATAGGTGCGTGCTTCTTTTCTTCACATATATACACCTCCACGTGCATGTAAGACCTCATGAAGGCTAGGACATTGCCGAAGTTGTTGTATGGATGTGGCGTGTGTGTGTGTGTGTGGAAGAAAAAAAGGAAATGTGGAGTCATACGCGATTTAGCGGGAGAAACAAAGCAGCTGATTTACATGTTTGACTCATCTGCACAAGGCAGTTCTAACGGCTATTTATTACAGACATTTATACATATATCCATCCATGCATACATAGATGCATACATATACAATAATTGAAGGAAACGTGTATATATTGTAAGTATGAATGCAGGCAAGGCAAATGAATGCAGTGTTGCGGGGGAGGAAGAAAAAGACACTGGAAAAGGAAGAATGCGTCTTACTCAAGCGGAAATGCATTTGGTATTTTGCTATTTGCTATACCGACACCATCTTCCTTTTTTCTCTCCTTTAGTTGTGATGAGGTGCATATACATGCTTGGTGCCCTCCTACCATCTCGTCTCTATCCAAAATTTTGTTTTCTTGTGTAGTTCGGACGTATGTGTGTGTGCATACGTATGATTATGCAAGCGCGTGGGCGAAGCCTATTGTTGTCGTGTCTGTGTGCTTCTCCCACTATTCCTATATATATATTTGCTTCCTTATTTCTTTTATCTCCGCCACAAACAACAGTAAACAAACGAACAAACGCACAGACAAACACGTATATATATACCGGTGAGCATTAGGCCCGCAAACAAGGAATGTGTTTAAAGTATCAACATAAGCACTTGCAGTTCAGCAAGATTGGTTCTCCATGTTTTTCTCTTTATTTTCTCTTGATATCAGATGTAGACACATATTTGATACTTTGCAAACTTCATACGAATGTTTTTTCCCCCCCCCCTCTCCGTTTCTCTTCCATTTTTTTTTTTTTTATGTGCTTTTTTCTCTTCTGTGCAGTTCCTTTTTTGTTTACCGTGTGCATTCCGTTCGGGGTTCATAGGCGTATGGCAGACATATTTGAGCTTTCTATAGTTTTGTATTTTATTACTGGGAAAAACTTCAAGTGGACACTTCCTGCAGCTTTTGAGTTGTGCCGAGGCCTCTCTGTTGCATAGACACATATGAGGTGAACTTTTAATTTTTTTGCATATAGTATTGCTCACTTTCTCTTCTTTTTGTCAAGCACTCACTTCAAGAAAAAAAAGAAAAATAAAAGAATCCCCCAGCAACAATCACAACGACGAAGCGTGACAAGTAGCTGAAGCCGCTAGTTACAAATATATATATATAAGAAAAGAAAATAGGAGGTCTGCACTACTTTCAAGTGAACTAGCGGACTGAGTGAAGAACAGCATCAAACAAGCAGCGCTACCGCAAAAGAAGAAGAAAAAACAACGTTGGAGCGGGATCCAAACCATCCAAACCACTTAGGTCTTCTAATTATTTGGAGAAAAGGCAGCATTTTTGAAAGTGAAAAGAAAAATCAACCACAATAAGGTGCACACGCGCAATTACAGGTGATATTCTATTTTTTTTTTCTTCTTTATCTTTAGCAAATTACTGTGGCAGTAGTTGTAGTGTAACATGGACGTGCCATGCCCTACAAATTCTCGCTCAGCTGCCAGTTCTCGCCTTCACGCACGTCTCGCGCTGTGTCGATCGACTTGTTCCTCTTATGCGACTGGCGGACGGTCTTCACCGTCATCTGCACCGCCACCGAGACCTAGCACAGGTACTAGTGCGTCCCGCCCACTGAGGACCTCAAGACAGCAAGAAGGCGGCCCAGGAAGGAAGAAGCTCGCAGGAGGTAGCGGTTTTGCTTCTTTACCTGCAGAGCGACCTGGGAAGCAGGACATGACGCGGTTCCGTCAGGCCAAGTACCTTGACGCTGCCACCACCTCGAGGACACACGATGTCTCTCAAGGCGGCGAGTGTACACCAGTACATCCAACAGATGGCGCTGTTGCTATTTTACATTCTCCGCTCACCCCCTCATCATCACCACCTCCATTGCCATTACGACCATCCTCGTCATTATCCCCAGCGACGAAGATGCTGCCTCTGTCTTCTCTCTCTTCTTCCTCATCAGCAGCGGTGGCCTCCATCGTAGCTAGTCGTGTGCGCGCGAGCGGCAACGCCACTTGTCACACGTCTATTCAGGGTTCAACGGCAGTCAGATCGGGTGGCATGCAGACGGTGCGTAGCACCTTATCCTCTCCGTACACAGGCAGTTTATTCTCGTACAGAAGTGCTTATTCAATTCCTGTGACTTCTCCCATAAAAGACGACGGTGTTGAAAGCGACAACGCCAGCATCAGCAGCAGCATCGCCGAGGCTATGCGTCCGGCTTCGTACGCGCTGGAGGACATTCAACAGAGAGAGACCCAACCTTTTACAGGCCTCCATTTATCTCTGCAGACGCATCGTAGGACTGAAGTACTAACGGGAGGCGTATGTGATGGCGCAGTTTTGCAAAGATCAAAGAGCTCACAAGGCAACATGACTGTAGCCTTCCCCTTAACAGCAGCGCATATCGATTCGCAGATGCACGGTAGTACCAGCACCAGGCTCGGGAACTCCAGGAGCGGCGGCGGCGGCAGCAGCGCTTCTTCATTGAGGCGGGGTGAGAATGGTGGCCAGTCATTGACCGCATCCAGCGCCTCTCATCTTCAGCCATCACATCGCCCCTACAATGATGAGTTCATTAGCGCAGCGCAGCTTCAGATTGTTGCTTGCGGCATGGTTTCAGACGTGGATGCCTTGAGCACTATGGTGGCGCATTGCATCATCGCCTGCGCGGAGGAGGAGCGACGGGTGCCACGTGCGCGTGCCAGCAAGGGCAAATCGTCACCGGTAATGGCTTCTCATGTACTACCCTTCTTACTACACGGGACCTCTCTGACGGACTCCTCCAAGGCTGGAGGTGAGTGGGCGTATTTCCCAGCGTTCCTCATGGTGGGGGCTCGGTGCAGCGCTATTGATGGCAACGGCGTCATGTTAACGGAGAGTAGAAAGAAGATGAATAAATGCGAGAAAGGTGGCTTTGAGGAAGTGGAAGACGGCAACAGCAGTAAATGCATTCCCAACAGCGGTGATGGGGGTAACGCTGAGTGTAAGTGGCGGTACTTGCTCTTCGCAGAGGATCTTTTTGCGGGTGTTCCCTCCTTCCCGCGCGAGATACTCTTCACAACAAACCCGAATGGGGAGTCCGGCAGCACACCCGCGCCGAGTGCCATTCCTTACTGGGATAGTTGGCAAGAGACACCGATTCAGGTGCGTCACACGCAGCCATATGACTTGTTGTGGTGTGTGGTGAGCTTGGAACGATTTGCGGTGCTCATGGCACGCTGGGGTCGTTCCCCCGCTGCGGTGGTGATGGAGGTAGCCCGCTGTGCGGAGGCTGATGGTGGGATCAGCGACATTACAGGCAGCCCACTGTCCCCTTCTTATGAGCCCAGTAGTAGCACGGACTTGAATGATCGACAGCGACGTGAATCACCGGAAATAATGTTTGGGCCCAATTTTGAGAGCACGCCTTCTCCGGAGGTTACGGTAGGCTCTGTGGTAGATGCCAGCAGATATACACGTGAGCGAGCTGCCGGCCGGCACCGACGTGAAGCACTGCTGCTTGCTCAGTCTCTGCGTACGCAGAGTGCGAGCGAAGGGGCCACTACGGAGGGCAAGCAAGTGGAAAGGGGTGTGACCTCTTCTCGCTGGCCACACCCTCCTTCTGGGTTCATGTCCTCCTCCCTTTCTTTGTCTTCTCCATCGCAGGATAGCCATGTCCAGCAGCAAACACCAGAGACAACATCAGCTACGTCTTCATATCAGCGTGTTGTCAGTAGCCATACTCATAGCCGACGTTCACCCTCTTCGCAGTTGACCTTACCATCGCCGCCGCCACCCGCTCTTCCTATCTTACCGGAGCATCCTTATAATCCTTCACAACCCCCAACACGCCCCGCGGTGAGGAACCCACGCTCCGTCGCAGCGCCAACTACGCCCTCGGCGCACCGATATAACGTGGTGGGCTCCTTCCCCTCCCCACCGTCTTCTTCTTCTTCTCCAATTAGCACGTGTGACTACAGACAGCAAGACGGCCGGCGGCCGCTTTGCCTCATGGTAGAAGGCCGTGGCGGTGCTGGGTGGAGCGTGGACAGTGGCAGCGGCAGCCTGAACACGAATGGACTCACTGCGAGCGGGGCTATTAGCACAAATCTATTGGAGGTGCCATCCGTGCTTCGTGCTCCCTCCTCTTTACCAGCGGTGGCCCTTCTAATGAAGGAGAAGACAAGGACGAGGCAACAAGGCCACAAGCCCGACAATGACTCACAAAGCACTAGCGGCAGCGACTCTTACGACAACCGCGAAGACTTGATCAACTCAGTAACTAGCATCACAGCGGTACCAACGGCAGTGCCAACATCCGAGGTGAGCAGCGTTGTCGTGACTGGGGTGGCACTTGCTGCCACTACTCTTGCTCCATCTTACCTACAACCTGTGGAGAGAGAGGTGGGGGAGGAGGAAGGGGAGGAGTTGATGGTTTTTCTTTCTACAGAGAACAAACTAGAAGAGGGCAGCGCAGGACTCGCTGAGAGTGCAGGAGAAGTGAACAGTGGGAATACCAGAGAGGAGGTAGATGCTCGGACATACCACACTGATACCGCGGTCGATAAGCCATCTATAGAACCGCAGCAGCGAGCGCTACAGTCTCTAGTGGCTGACGCAGTGCTGAGGGTACTGGTCGCTGTGCAGCGCATTCAGGCCGTTGCACGTGGGTACGCTGCGCGTCAGCAGCTGCATACTCTCAGGGTGCTGGTTCGCGGTCTTCTTGGTCACGATAGGAGTGTCGGTCTCAAAGAAGCACGCGCGCTAGCAGGAAGTGCGACGGCAACACCAGCAGCGAGTGTGGAAGCGTGCACATCAGAAAACAGCGTGAGTGTTCCTACCAAGCCTAGGCTACTTCAGTCGCACGTAAGAAGTGTGCCTCCTCCTCTCATGGAGTTCACTGTACCCTCACGAGGTGGAAGTATTCATGAGTTTGATCAGCGCCAACAAACGTTACCCCGTCTTCAATTGCTAGGTGCAAACGTGATCGGCGCGCCTGACCAGAACGCTGCTATGGCTGCCGCCTGCACCCCACCAGCACCGATATCGTCGTCTACGTTCTTGGCCGCCGTTGAGGCAGCGACAGCTGCGCACTCAACGCCGCTTTCTCTCCCTCGTACCCTGTTGGAGATGGATGTGTCGCGCCACACGCAAATGTCTAGAACAGACGAGTTTCTTATTGAGAATGCCAATTTTCTCGCACACTCTGCGAGGAGTGTTACGATGCCTTTCAGTGATTGTCTCGAGGTCATTGAAAAGCTGAACAGCACTATCACAGACAACAACAGTGTGATGGGCAGCAGCGTCAGTCTCAGTGCGCATATTCCGACCTATTCATACGACGGGGGTGGCGTCGCTGTGCCGCACAACAGTACTGGAAATGTGAACTGCTTCAGCATGACCGACACTACGCCCGATTGCGGCTGTGGCGGTAGTGAAGGGAACAGGCATAGCCCAGTAGAAGCGGATGGTGCGAAAAAGAAAACAGAAGGTGTGGCGGAGCCGCAAGCGCGATTCGCCGGACTGAATACAACTATCACAACAGTGCAGGGCGTACTGGCAGATACTTTGCCTCTTTCTGGTTCACAAGCTGCGATGTCCTCACCCCTATCCTCTGTGCAAGAGGCTCAGACAGGCACACCGACAGCGGAGGCAGCAGTGACGCCGCCGCAGAATGACCTCGAGTCCGCGTTGCCTCACGATGTGTGCGATGGTTTTCTCAATCGTCAGGTATGCAGAGTGCGGCCTGCGCCACACCTACCGATTCACTGCGTCCCCTCTTCTCCTTATGTTTCTGCGCCGCCGCCGTTGTTGCGGGAAGCGGAGGGACCCACGACCACAGCCTCGGTGGGCAGCGCCGGGGACAGTTCATTTGCTATGTGCCTTCCCGCACCTTCTTCTTCCTCTTGCTCGACTACTGTGACTAGCACTGCTGCTGTCACGCAGAGTGGTGTCACCGATCCTGCTGATGTGGATCCTCAGCGAGATTGGGTGATGACGGCACTGCTTCTCATGGCCAATGATAGGACTGGAGGTGCTTGCAGCGCGGCTCAAGTCACCACCGCTGCAACCGCAGCTCCTACCACAGCGCCATCAACAGCAGCCCGTTCTCTAACTGGAGCTGACGCTGTGGGAGGGGAGGCGGTGATGAAGACGCCCATGACGAATGCGAATCTCGCGATATCCGTGCCGCTCACCATGAATATTCTTTCCATCTTGAACTCCCCTGTGCGCCGACACACCAGTGGGGTGGAGATAGCCTCGAGCCTCAGTGCTGACGCAAATGGACGTGGCGGCGGTGGAGGTGGCGCCTGCACCGCCTCAGATAGCCGGAGTGCCAGCAGCGGGGCAACAACGGAGTCGCGCCAGCTTTCACCTTGTTTTGTAGCACCGATAGAGAGCAATGGGTCGTCGGCGGTTCAACATGGATCGCTCTCTACTACAGTCGCAACAGCAGGTGCTGAAGCTGAAGTCACTCCAGGCTCCTCCGCAGGCACGTTTCCTTCTGCTGCGGCGTTTCTTATGCTGGCGGAGAGCACCACATCTGACGCGGAAGAGCTGGAGGGGATGTACCAGTCCTATAGCGAGGCCAACAGCACTAGCAGGAGCATCAGTGAAGGCGCTGCTGGCAGCCACAGTGCGTGTGACAGCAGCAGCAGCAGTGTTGACGTCAGCGGAAGCAACGCGGATAGTGGGTTTCGATACCACGACCCAGACACACCACAAGGTGAACAATTGAGAGGCGAGTCTGCTAGTACTAGTCCACACTCTGGCCACTCCCATCATCGTCGCCAACAACGCCAGAAGACCCACGACTCTCTCAATAGACATAGTGAAGGAGGAAGGCAACCCTACCGGTCTCACCACCGCCGCCACCAGCACCATCTCCATAGTGCCTATCAGCAATCGTTTAGTACCCCGTCCTTAAGCACTGTTGTCAACGCACGTCCACCCGCTACTGCTTCCATTGGTGCTTCTCTCCCACCATTGGAGGGATCCTCTATGTGGACCACAATGGGTGGCGCCACTAACCAGAGCGTGAGTGCGCGTTCTTTCAATAGTGCCTACTCACAGCCTTTTAATGTGAGCACGAGTACCAACACCACTGAAGCGACTACGTGGGTGGTCACGCGCAGTGTGGCATCTTCAATCGTCAGCCCCTGTATAAGCGCACCGGCACAGATCGCAGCAGGGTCGCATAATCAGCAGCCGGAAGGAGGAGCTGCGCTTTTTTACGAAGAGGCGGAGAAGCTCAGTTTGAGGAAAGTCGTGGTGGCACCGATAGAGGTCATTCAGTCCTGTGGCAGAGGATATAAGGCTCGCAGGTGCATGGCAGAGGCGCACACCGCTCATGTCGCCTCCTCCATGCTAGTGGTTGCTGAGTTCATTACACGCACGAGGCAAGGCTATGTTTCCAGGAAAGGACTTGGTCGGATGTGGCATGCACACAAGTTGGAGATGAGCAGTCGTGTGCTACAGCGCGCTGTGAGGCAGTTCCTTGCGCGCATCAAGGTGACCAGTCTTCGCCGGGACGTTACCTTGGCGTGTGACTTTCGAGTTGTTTTGGAGGCTACTGCTATTACCTCGCCAACGGAGGAAAGCACACCAGAAGATGAGTGTTCTTTTTAACAGCCTTTCTTTTTTTTTTTTACTGTGGAGTGATCTTTTTTTTTTAAAAAAGTTTTTTCTTTATTTATTTTTCCTGCGCTACTTCTATTTTTTTTTTTTTCTTTTACGTCCTTTGGTTTTATCTTTTTGGCGAACAGGTTTACTGCCTGTGTTACAACATTTCTTGTTACCACCTCCTTTTCAGTTCTTTCATTGAAAAGAAGCTATATATATATTCACCGCGAGGAAAGATAGACTATCTTTCATATATCTATTGTATATCGTACACACATTGACCAAGAAGGTAACTACCAGTTATATATATGTTTGTGTGTGTGTGCACGTTTTCTGAAAGACAAGTTCTGCTTTTTTTTTTTCGACTGTTGTGTCTGCTGAGAGGAGAAGTATTGTGGCGTCTGTCATCCCGTCCGCCCCTGCTTCCTCACTTCCTATTTGATTATGTACTGAGGAGGGGGGAGGGAGAGGGAGGCATTGGCAAGCGGAAAAACCTACCACTATTATTGCAACAGCAAATAATAATAATAGCAATAATTATAACAATAGTAGCAACACCACTGCTTGCTTACCTTTTATATGCAACTCCTTTGTTTACAGTACAGGCTTTTTGGTGTTGCGTGCGTGCGTGCGCTGCTACTTTCATACTGATTAAAAAATATATCCCTATCTCTCTTTTTTTTTTTAAAAAAACTTTTATGCAGTACGTTTCTCTTTCTGAAAGGAAATCAAGAAAGAAAAACAGAATTACACATACATCCATACATCCATACATTATATATACAAATATATATTGTTGGTTCTTTTTTTCATTAGGAAAACAATCACCATCACACAGCACAAGCCAAATTGCAAGAGAAGCTCTACACACATTCGGTATATTTATATACATCCCTTTTTTTTTCATATATCTTCATTATCATTTTTTGCTTTTGCTATTAAATGTTTATTGGGGTCCCTGAGTTCGCTTTCTTTAGAATTTAGTTTACTTGAACCTCTTTTTTTCTACTAAAAAGAGAGCCACGGGGGTGGTACAGAGATTTTAGTTTTTTTTTTTAATCAACAAATAGTGTAGTCAGAGAAACCAAGCGATCTAGCATTCCAGAAACAGCTAACGTTTTAACGTACTCGGAGACGCCAAACTGTGCCCTTGAGACGAGAACAGTGTAAAACGACGGCAAAAAAGAAGGAAAACAATATATATATATTTTCTTCCCGTTCTCGTGCTTGATATATAGCGAAGAAGCACACACGAAAAAAAAGAAAAAACAGCGTATCCAACCGTTATCTTTGAAGGGGGTAACTGCCTTAAAGAAAAAAAAAAGATCCGTCTGTCTTGTCATTATAGTTACCCACATTCACGCAATTTACCTCATCATGTCATCGCTAATTCCTGTTTCCAAAGATACTTCTTCTAGCCGCGGCTCGTCTAGCAGTGGTACCACCGCCAACCAGAGCCCCGCAACCTACAAAGGCGGCACCACTGCAGGTGCATGTGCACACAAAAGCAGTAACACTAATGCTATGTATACTCACAGCAACCCCGATAGCATAGGCATGTCTAGCGCTGGACCAACGACAGAACCCCAAAAAGCTCAGCAGCGGGGTACGACGAGCACCGCTGCGTCTGTGCGCGTGAATGGTCCCCCAGCCACCGTTGCTGCTGCTTCTGCTCCGACGGCGCCACACTCCACACCTCCGCTGGCACCCTCTTCTCCACCAGTGTCAGCGGGTACGAGCAACAGTAGCAGCAGCAATGGCTGTGTGCGGTGGTGCATGAATGTTGCTCTTCAGTCTTTCACAGGAGAGCCGTGGGCGGTGGCGCTGCTTCCGATAGAGGAGGTTTCACCCACGCGGAGGCGGTCCCTCAACTGGAACGCTAGTATAGCCAGTGATGGCGGTCACATTTCCCCACTGCTGCCGGCGGCTACGACGACGACAGGCACCAAGGCAGCTGCTGCTGTGGCTGCTGCTGTAGCTGCCGCCGCAGCTGCCGCCTCTGCTGAAAGCTCACTCACTAGTCTGGATGGCATCATGGATGCTCAGCGCAGGCTCTCACATGGAGCCAGAGGAAGCAGCGGCGGGACGGGAACATCGGCAGGAGGTGGCGGTTGTGACGCCCTTGGTCGACACAACGCTCCCAACTCTCCTTCTCTTCCTCCAATTGGTGGTAGCGGTGGTGGAGGCATGTTTGCAAGTGGGTTGCAGCTCGTTCCCATTGACTACAGCAAGGAGGAGACTATTATGACTCATCCCCTTGATGGCGCCTTTTCTTATGATCCGCACCAAGAGGATGTAGTGATGCTGCAGCGCTGTGTGCAATCTATCAACGAACCCATGGTGACGTTGAACAGCGACGATTTGTTATGCCGCTTTACAAACATTGAGTTTGCGCCGGTTACCAGTGACAGCGCAGGTGAAGATGGGGATGACATGCAACAGCAACAACAGCCGGACGGACAGGTTCATTACCACCTGCGCACACCACTGGAAGGAATGCTGAATTCTACGCTTCATCCAGCGGTGGACGCTGTCATAGACCACTGTGTGAACGCGGTAGTGCTCGTGTATGGCGCCACACAAGAAATGAAACAGATGGGTCTCATTGGCACTCCAGAGGAATGCGGTCTGCTCCCCCACGGTATTCGCATGTTTATGGACCGGTACGTTGAACGCCATGAGAAGCAGCAGACTGTCCAATCCTCTTCCGGAAATGCAGGCAGTAACTGTGGCAGCGCTCAAGGGCATTTACAAGGGCGGGGTCAGTCTGCTGGCAGTATTAGCTCTTCCGCGTCAACACCCCCGGCGACAGGGAGCCGTTCACTAGCCGCTCCGGCACAGGGGGAATCGCAGAACAACAGTAATGGTACGCCGTGTGTTGAGGATGTCTCGGCGTATTATGTGCCAGGCGAGGATGGAAGCTGCTCAACGGGAGGCAAAAGCACGGGCAATGGACAGCCAGCGACCTTCCAGTTCCCCGCGATTGGTTCAGTCAATCATCAGTTTGCGCGCGTTGAGGCGACTTTTGTTGCCTTTGACTCTACGAGTGTTGTGGATCTTCTCGATCTCAGCAATAAGCACGTCGAGCTCGCCCTGCAGCTTGGCCCTCCGCCAACCCCATCGGTCTTTGAGGAGTCCTCTTCACCCGACGAGGGCATCTCCCACAGACGCAACTCATCTAGCGGAAGCAGCTCCGGTACTACAACGACGGACGCCTTTGTGCTCAACGCACGCGCCATGCCGGCGGAGGGAACGAACGAGGCACTTTCCGCACTCGACGTGGGTCTTGAGAACCTTTCTCATGCGCTTGAGATGGCCATGCTTCCCTCTGAGTCTGGCTCCTCACTGCTTTTCTCACTCACAGCATACACCGACACATGCCGCTGTGCCACGTTTCACGTGTTATGCCTTGCGGAAGATCCTGCGGCGCAAACGTGGCTCGCCTCCACAGCCCTTGCGCGTAGTCAAGCAATCCCTATTGGAGAAGAGCAGAGCTGGGCTTCCATCCAGAACACTCCAATGCCCCCACCGCTTCATCATCACGCAGCCACCATGCTAGTCCCGGCTTTATGCTTTGGCAACGTCTTTACCTCTGTGCTTATATGCGTCTACAACTCTATCACTGCGCTGGCACGGCTTAACAGGGACTTGACTTTCGCTGTGACTGGCCACCGCATGCGAACGATTCCGCGTGTGACGATGGTGTCGTCTCGATGCAGCACGCGCCGCTTGCCACCTGGATGGGAAGAGCACTTCACTGACGACGGCCGCAGGTACTACATCGACACTACCACTCACGTAACGACCTGGGAGGACCCGCGTATTACCCTCCAGCAACAGCAGCAGCAACAACAGCTTCAGCACACCCGCAGTAGTGCCGGCAGTGGCGGAACTGCATCACGCTTGAGCAACGCAAGCGCGACGGGGGCTGCCGCGGCTCTTCACCGTCCTAGCCGGATCGGTCTCGGCGACGATGACGTGGATTTTCTAGCGGCTGAACTGAATGTCAAGTCTCCCACTGGACAGTCTATTCCACCGGTCTTACTGAACACGTCCGCGCCAGACATTGGCATCGTCGTGATCGACACCAAATGCCACCCCCGCGTTGTGCTGAACTCTCAGAACAGTGAGTTTGTCTTGCAGTACGCACAGGAACAAGAGAGGTTGAAGAAATTGCAGCTGGAACAGCAGCACCGTGAGGCCCTTCAGCTCGCCGCCGAGCTCAAGCAACAGCAGCATGAGCACGAGGAACACGTGAAGTTCCTTCAGCAACAGCAGAGAAAGGAGTGTGACGGCGATCTCGAGAGCAACAATGGCGGTGCCAGTATGCCCGTTGGACCGGCGCGCAGCTGCTCTGGGGATGTCTCTAGCAGCACTGGTGCCACCGCGATGAGCACATCAGCGCAGGCTCTGTCAGGCGGTGACAGCGGGACCAGTGGTACAGGGTTGGCTTTAACCAATACGATATGCGCCGCGGGCAACGATGACGCCATCCCTGACGTGAGCCAGCAAGAGGCTGAGGCACAGGAGAGGGCTGAACATAATGGGGGCGATTCTGTCGCCAATATGACTGCTGCTTTTCATCAAAATTCCAGCGATAGCGACGACTCTTCAGATGACGAGGGCGGGTTGGGTGGCGTTTGCCGCTCTGTATCTTCCATGGAAGACGACTTTGATACGGGCAGCCCACATATTCCTGGGATAGACATGATCATCAACACAGCCCGCTTCTACTCTAACGCCATGCAGGAGCAAATTGCCATTCCTTCATCTCCGCCCTGCGGTACTTCCGTGGCGGGTCGTGTGTCGTGCGATGCCGACCCGAGCCCCACGTCTACCCCTTCAGTTGTCGTGTCCCCTGTTACGATACCGCCAGAAACTCAGGACTTGGAGTCTCTTGTGGAGGAGTTCAGTCAGTTTTTTAAGCAAGCGTATAAAGATACGCAGCGGATCAAGTTACTAGAAGCAGAGCTGGCCACACTCAAGGAGGGTGCCACGCCTGCACCTTCTCCAGTGATGGATCGCAACACGTTGCTACGCGGTTGCCTGACTGCAGCAGAGCCACAGTCACCGCTGTTCACTTCCCCGCAACGCGCGCGTAGCGGCAAGCGCTTTAGTCAGCTGCTCAGGCGTCGTAGTGGCCAGCGGCATGGTAGCTGGGGCCAACTTTGCGATGACGACGGCAGAGACAGAAAGGCTTCGTCGCCTTTCACGACCACCACAGCTACACTGCTGACTATGATGGAGAACATGCTTAATGAGGCTGGCAGTGACATAATTCAGAAGCGCATGCAGGAAGCCTTGGTTCGGAGTCAGGAGGTGGTTAGTAGGAAGCCCCCAAGATCCGCGGGGGCAGGAGCGACGCCAGCAGGTGACCTAGCTGTGGGTGGCCCTTCTTCCGCGAACGCGGCAACGGCGCTTCTGGAGGTGTGGGAGGCGATGGTTGGTCAGTCCCGTGAGGACGAGCGCAGTATGGTTGCGGAGCACAATCAACGAGTTGGGCAGCTGAAGGAAAAGCAGCGTGCCCTGCTTGAGGACTTCTTGAAGGAGCAGCAAGTGCCTCAGACTGCTGCGGTCGAGCAGCTACTTCAGCAGCAGTCAGAGCTCTTTAATAAAGCTCTTGTGAATGACGCGCCTTGATAAGGAAGAACAAGCGATGGTGCGTGTGTGTGTGTGTGTGTGGAGGTTGGGTGGTTGTGTGCTGTATATTTTGCGAGCGTATCCAGGGAACGACCGCTGCCGCCGCCGCCGCAGCAGCAGTAACAACAGAAAGAAAACAACAACAACAGAAAAAGATAGACGAGAAGAAGTAAGGCACAAGGGGGGAGGATATAGCACGTTTACAATTGGGTTACCAGAACGATGTAGGTACGACTGTTTATATATTTATGGAGAGTTGACGAAAACGAAAAGGAAAAACAGTGCCAGTTTACTCGATGATGGGAATCTGCTTATATACGTGCGTAATATATATATACATATATATTTTTGTCTACTAGTATCTTACATGCTAGCGTTATTACTATTATTGTCGTTATATATGTACTTTTGGTTAGTTGGCTGGGCCGCAGTGCGTTTAGGTTTTATTTATTTATTTGCAGATGCCAAACAGCCTTGCATCTTAAATTTTTTTTTTTTCTCTCTTCTCTCTCTTTGCCCCTCCGTGCCACTTTTAATGGTGGCAGTGAGACTGAAAAGGCATAGGGAGAAAAGAAGGACATAGAGAGAGAGAGCAAATCCAGCATTTAAAATAAAAACAGTGAATAGGTTGTGTGTGTATCATTTTTTTTTTTTTTTTGGGGGTTTGTGAGATGCTTGCTGGCACAGTTATATATTGTTTTGTATCACTTATATTTGATTACTCACTGAAGTTGGAAAGAATAGTATTTATAATAAAAACAGACGACAAAAAAAAGCAGACAGCGAAAGGAGGGAAATCAGTGAACATGCGCATTAGTATAGTCAAGTGCTATGCTTTGTTTCTTTCTTCCCTTCTCTTTTTTTTTACAATCCGCGCTCACCTGCAAATGGAAAGAAGAAGAGGAAGAAAGAAATGTGCTTGACATCGTGAATATGAAAATACGAAAGAAAGGTAGAAGGTAAAAAGAATCTGGTAGTGCTTGCATGTGTGGGTGTGTGCGTGTATGTGTGTATGTGCTTGTACACACATACATATATATATATATTTCAAATTTGTGCAACGTATATACGAGGTGTTGCTGTGCGACATGTGTTCTTGCAGCTACTTTAAGTTTTTTTCCTTTTTTTTTTACAAACAGTAGAAATGCTGCTTGTTGTTGTATTGCTTTCAAAATTATTTAAAACCCGTCTATCCACTCAAGACAGCGACCTTTTCTCTCCCTTTTCTTTTGCTTTGTTTAGCAAGCAATACTGCTGATTTATTATTATTATTGTTATTATTATTATTATTATTATTGTTTGTTCCCTCGTTTATGCAACTGTGATAAAGCAGCGCATGAAAGTACGTGCGAATACGCGCATATGTGTATGTATGTGTGTGCACATATATAAAAGGAGGATCTCCAATGAACAACTATTGCACATTTGACAGCGGAAGGCTGATGCACGTAGCATTTTTTTTTTTTTTTCGAGAGAAGAGAGGTGCATGAACGTGACACACAAAAAAAGCATGTTGTTTCTCTTTCTTTCCTCTTCCCTCTATCTTTCTCTTTTCTTATGTTTTCCTGCAAAGGTCACTGCAACATTGGTGTATATGATACTGAAGGTGAGATCATTGACCGTGATGTTTTTTTTTTGTTATTCTTGTTTTCAGTTTTCTCATTATATGATCATGAACTGTGGTCATGACCTGTAGTGAACTGTGGTTTTCTTGTGCTATATATGGAGGTCAAAATCCTTGCTGCATTTTAAGAGAGAGAAAAGGATCCGCTGCATGAATTTTTTAATTATTGATCGTACGAACATATATATCTGCATACAGTAAATCAAGTAAGACAAGAAGGACTTTTCTTTGGGAAGGTAATAGCTAGCTAGTAGCAGGGAAAGAGTATGCGAGAGTTCATTGAGCCATTGCTTTGTACTTTTTTCTTTCTTTGAAAGGGGAGGAGGGGGGTGTTTGCCTCTACTCCGGCACAAAGCAGGTCGTTGTCTGTGCTTATCCTTTTCTTTCCCCTTCTCTCCTCTTTACTCCTCTCCCGCCTTATCCTATGTACGTGCTTGTCTGAAAGTAGTCTTTTTTTTTTTTTTTCTTTACTGTTACAAAGTGAGTGAGAGCGGAGAAAGCGGCAAGACAGGAAACTGAAATGAAGCAATAGCGATGTAAAAAGAAAAAAAAAAGAACAATGTACGTGTAGTGGTCGGAAGTGACTGTATGCATGTCGTTTCTTAGTAGCAGTCACATATACATTCACACGCACCCATGTACACATTAATGCACCGAGGGACAGGGAAAGGCGCCCAGGAATTTTTTTTTTCTTTTGCTGGAGCAATGTTGTAATTTTTCCTGCACAGCTTTCTTTACTTTTCTATGAAATTGTCTTTCTCTTGTTCTATATATCATAGGGAATTTCTCGATTGTTTTTTTTTAATGAGTCGCAAACTGGATCGGGTAATGGCTGCTTCATTTTGCTGGTAGTTGCCCTTTTGCTTTTTTGGCGTCAATCAGTTTTTTTTTATTGTCCTTTTGTTTTTGTCTTTTTTTTTTTAGCACATCGCACTTCTTCACTACCTTTTTTTTTTTACTGCGATAACTTTTTTTTCCTTTGTACCTAATTTTTTTTCTTTCTTTCGGATTCTTGCGCTTCTGTTTAGGACTAGAGTGCCTACTATATGTGCACAAGCACGTTTTCTTTCTTTTGGTGTGCCAATTGTCATCACCACACATACACACAAACACTCCTAAGAAGCAAACAAGTTAATATATATATATTTACGGCTGAATGAGGCATTTGAAATTTGTATCGCATAAAGTTTTTTCCCCCTACTTTTTGGTTATTATTGTTTCTTTCCATTATTTTTGGTGATTTCCGTTTATATGTTTGTGTATTTAATGAACGCAATCTTCGAAGACTACATAACTTCTGTTTTTATTTCACAATTTCCCCTTTTTTGTGGCTTCCTTGCTTGTGCCTTTTTTTTTTATTGCTATTACTCACCCCACTACAAATAGAATATTTTAAATTTTGAAATGTTGCTTTATTGGCTTGATACGTTTCGTTGTCACAAACAGGATGAATGGGAGAGGGGCACGCTTCTGATTGAAATACTTGTATATGGGTGGCATTAAAGAAAAAAAAATAATGAAACTATTTAAGTAGAGTGATCGGCAGATAATGCTATGTAAAGAGGGGGTTAGCTCGCGTGTGAGGACGTCTTTTTTTCTTTTCTTAGGTATCTTGAAAGCGTACCCTTTCCGATAACTTTTATTAAATATATTGTACGATGCTATAAAACACAATAAAAAAAGGCAAACTGCCCCGGTATGACGGCATAATGAGTTTCTGTTTATACATATATATATATTTATGCATACATGTGTACATATGCATTCACACGTGTATTGGTACTGCAGAGAAAAAATGTTTGTTGATTTTTTTTTTTTGTTGACCGCATCAGCATTTCTATATATCTTCTCATTTCACCGTTTTTTAAATTGCTCCATTACAAGCACACGTGAGTGAGAGAGCAGCAGCAGCTTTTGAGCGCAAATACGATAAAGTACCGTATAAGGAAACTCACGCATTTTTTTTTTTGAGCTTTGTACTTTATCTGCAAAGGCTGAACTCTTCATATCAGTTGAAACACACAAGAAAGTAGGCGTGTAGCCTCGTTCAGAGCAACAGGGAAACAAAAATATCGATTTTCTCTTAATTCTTTTTGGGTATCGCCAAAAAAAGGAGAAAAAAGGATGTGAATGAGGTCAGTTATACAAGAAGTTGCTGTTTATAAAAGCGGCCAGCGCAAGCGGCCCCCGCTGCGTTACGAGGCTAATCTCATCAAGATGCCTCGCTTTCTCATCGATGCCTTTGAACGTAGTTGCTGTGATACAGAGTCTAGTGAGTTCATTGCCGCCTCGCGCGACGTGAGTTTGGTGAAACTCCTTATTGTTGATGTGCTACGCTTCTTTGTTTCACGCACAACGGCGAACGGCATTGTCGGGCGTGGCGGAATGTTTGTGGTGTCGAACGCGCAGGCACGTAGCTTGCTGAGACCTCCAGGGGTCCCCGCTGAGCAGCCGTTGGCTGAGGGCCACAAATTCGCCTCTCTGTTGGACATTGGAGCCGGCGATGGTGGTGTAACGGCCCGCGTGGCGCCGTTGTTTGAGAAGGTTTACGCTACAGAATTCTCCGCCTCTATGCGGTGGCGTCTAAAGCGCCGTGGATACGAGGTACTCAACCACGAAGACCCTTTCCATTATTTCAGCACGAGCGCTCCCAGCAATGATGCAGACGCCACCACCACAACCACTAAAACGGGGACATCTGGCGAGGGCCGCCGTTTATTCGACGTGATTGCGTGTTTCAATGTCTTGGATCGAGCCGACAAGCCTTTGACACTCTTACGTGAGATGCGGGATTCACTGAAGCCAGAGACAGGCCTTCTCCTTCTTGCTGTAGTGCTACCATGGTGCCCCTTTGTTGAGGACGGCGTGAGGCAGCAGGCCCCATTGGAGCAGCTGCCAATGACTGGCGGTGAGTGCTGCAAAGGTGCGTCCTACGAGGCATCACTGACGAAGTTGGTTGAAAACGTGCTTCTTCCATGCGGATTTGAGCTGGTTCGATGGACGCGACTGCCGTATCTGTGCGAGGGCAATCTTCGCGTAGAGTATGCACTGCTGAACGATGCGGTGTTTATCTTGAGACGCAAGGAGGGATTTGTGGATGTGGCGCGGCTTTCCGATACTGTGGAGCCACTGCAGGCACACTAGAAAATGAGCGCAGATGCATATATATATATATGAAAAAAAAAAATAGATGGGAAGGTGAAGGGAGGGGAATCCATATTTGAAAAGGGCATGTGCGTGTCTGTGTCTCTGTGTGTGTGTGTGTGTGTTGGCTTGCAGCCTCTTCTTTCTCTCTTATCTATTTGCCTCCCCTCTTCTCTTCAAGCAACTGCTTTGTTCAGTTTTTATGTATCATGCGTGCATGGTCTCCCTTCCACACGTATTCTCTGAGGAAATGGGTCTCAGGAGCGACTTTTTTTTTTGAACAGTGACAATGCTGGCATTTTTTTTTTTTTAAATGCTATCCTTTCTCCATCTCCCTATTCAGCCCAGCTAAATGTTGATTAAGTTGAAAATACGTATTCTTTATTTGGGAGTGCTGTTACTGATATTTACGTTTTTTTTTTTTTCCTTCTTTTGTTTTTCGCTGTAAACTTTAAATTGCGTTATGATCTCTCCTTTCCTTTTTAATTAAAGTTATATTTATTTGTTTTGTGTTTTGTCTTTTCTTTTTGCGTGTGCAGAGAGAAAACAAAAGCAAAAGTTTTTTTTTGTAGGGAGTCTTACTTTTTTTTTTGTTAAACACACATCAGCTGTTCTATTCTGACAAAGCTTTTGCAAGCATTAAGCGAAAGTTGCTTAGAACATATTTATTTTTTTAGGGATCTCAGTCTCTCTTTTTCTTTCTCTCTTTGAGTGATTAAAACAAAAATAAAGTAGCGAATTTTTAACCACTGCCACCACCATCACTAGGAATTTTCTTTCCATTTCGGTGTTATCAACATGAGCGCACCTCCTCCACGTCCCCCGGGCATGCCTCCGATGCCTCCAGGCATGGCTGCACGTGCCTCGGGCATGCCTCCCATGCCTCCAGGGTTCCGTCCTCTCCCTGCTACTGGCGCTGGCGCTGTCCAGGAAGGGGCTCTTGTGCCACCAGTGCCTCCTGGTATGAAGCGTCCGATGCCTCCCCTACCACCAGGAATGCGTCCCCCTGGTCAAGGCGTTCCTCCGCCGCCTCATGCCGGGCTTGGGGGTCCTCCTGCGCTGGATAGCAATCGCTACCTGCTGCCCCCGGGTGGCCCACAGCAGCATCAGCTGCCACCTCCACCTCTGCACACTCAGATGGGCAGCGGGCCCTCACCCTATAACGCACCACCGCCTTCAGGGGGTCCGCGGTACCTTTCACCTCCAGGGCACCAGCCGCCGTCGCAACAGTACGGGTCTACGTATCCTGCACCTCCTCCTCCCCACCCACAAGGTGGCCGGTATGAGGACAACGATAGGTATCCTCCCTATGGTCGTGGCAGTGGTGACTCTCGTCGCGGCAATCGATATGAGGATGACCGTGGTTATGATCGCCAGCGTCACGACGGCGGCCGCTACGATGATCGCGGCTATGAAGATCGTCGCCATGGAGGCGGGGGCCGCTACGATGACCGCGGGAACAATGATCGCCGTCAGGGTGGTGGCCGCTATGAAGATCGTGGCCGCCGGGGTGGTGGTGGCCGCTCCGACGACCAGCAGCTGCATGTGCCGCTGCGTGACCCAACCAATACCGTCTGGGTGGGTAACTTGGACCCAGTTGAGCACAGCGAGGGCGCTCTGCGCGAGGCGTTTCGCGAGTTCGGCAAGGTGATGCGGGTTGCCAGCAAGGCTGGACAGAGCTACTGCTTTGTGCATTTCCGGCGTGTGGAGGAGGCCCGCAACGCGGTGGAGACACTCACGCAGCGTGGCACCCTTGGCCGCGCACGCTTCAACTATGGAAAAATGTTCGAGTACACTCAAGAGGAGATGGACGCCCCATACGATCCCAATGTGCGCGAGCCGATCCAAGAGCATGGTGGTGGTCGCACTCGAGGCCGCGACGGCGCTGAACACGATGGCTTTGGCGATGATGGCAGGCCGCCAGCGCGTCGCCAGCGGCAGGAGCGGGAGCCCCCGGAGCCAAGCAACATTTTGTGGGTAGGCAGTCTTCCTCCAATCATCTCGAGAGAGAAGCTGCGCGAGATCTTTGAGGTGTTTGGTGAGGTGAAGGACGTCAAGCTCATGGACAAGGGAGGGATGGCCTTTGTGCACTTTGACTCTATCGAGACCTGCACCATGGCGCTGCGGTCTATGACTGGTCGCTCCATTGAGGGCGGTGTCGTGCTCGCGCTCAACTACGGCCATGAGCAGCGCACTGCCCCACGCACGACAGTGGAGCTCACGGAAGATGGCATTCCAGTGAATGAAAACCCCACCAATGTGATTTATCTTGGGCAGCTTCCCAGCGACCTGGAGGAATCCGACCTCGACGAACTCTTTGCTTCATTTGAGGGCTTCATCAGCTCTAAGTACGTGGCAAACAATGATATTGGCTTTGGACACTTTGAGACGGTCGAGCAGGCTCGCGTTGCACGCGTCGCACTCAACAGCGCCACGTTGAAAGGTGTCCCTATTCGTGTGAGCTTTGGCAAGTCCAACCATAACATTCCTGTTGGCGATCGCAACGGCAACAATAATGCTGATGGTACCGGCGAAGAATTTAACTTGGATGCCATGATGCGTGGCCCGGGAGACCTAGACAGTGTCCCGCATGGCGCGCTTGTGCTGAGTGCAGGAGGCGTTGGCATAGGTGGCATGGGTGGCCCTGGTGCTCTCGTGCTGCCTGCGAGGGGTGGACCGGCAGGTGCTGGAGCCGGTGCCGCCAGCGGGGTGACTGCTAGCGTGTTCGATAAGGAGCGCGCGGCCCCTGAACTTACACTGGATGCCCGTCTGCAGTCGCTTCTTGGCATCACGTACAATAACTGTGGCGCGAAAGATCTGGAGATTAGCCCAAGTCAGATACAATCCATTTGCTTTGTGGTGGATGCGTGTGTAGATGAGGCCAGTGAGCAGAGACTGGACGACACTCTCCTCTTGTACTCACCACTCAAATCAGTACATGTGTTCAACGTCGTGGCGAAGCGCATGCGCGAGTACTTCAACGATGATCCTCACAAGAAGTTGCTTATCTTGTACGCTGCCACACGCGTGCTGCTCGGGGCACAGACGGAGTACAACCGGTTCACCTCTTCTGCTCTTAACGCGTATTTGATGGTGCTGCTGATGGCTAGTGAGGGCCAGACAAGCAGCGGCGCGGATCGTCTTACCGCGCTCGTGGAGAGCTTGGAGAAGCATCCTTTCTTAAAGACCAAGGCGAATGTAGCTGAGGAGTATGTGGCGGAGTTTAAAGCACAACTGGGCGAGATTCTGAGCCGCACCCGCGCTGAGCAGGATTTGACTTCACTTCTGACGAAGCGTCGTAGACGTTAATGTTTATTTTTTGTTAGTGGGCGAGAGTAAATTCATGTGTGAGGGAAGGAAAGAAAGAAAGAAAGACAAAAAGAAAGGGGGGGAAGTGTGGTGGAAACAAGGTGTGTAAAGAACATTTGTTTTTTCCAACTACATATTTGGGATGGAAATGTTTTGTTTTATGTCTGAATGTGTTGGTTGAGTGCTGGCGTGCTTGTGTCTGTTTACGACTGAATGGTTGCCGTTTACCACGTCTCTCACAAACAGGAATATATATATATATAGGTGAAAGTGTCGCTGACTTGTTTGTAATGAGTGAGGAAGTGAAAGATGTACGCATAGAGATTGGTAAGAAGCAAGTGTGCTGCTCCTACAAATTTCTTGTCGTGATGAAAGACCCGATTCGCAAAAAATAAAAAAATTCTTTTTTTTTTTTTCTTAATAACAGATATTGCTTCCAAGCCCCATCGAGAGCGGGCAGCGCAGATACACTAACATAAGCCACCTACCCTATCTTCCCAGAAACCATCATTAGTCAAAAGGGCATTCATTGCAGGCGGCGTGCCTTTTGATGCTTTTCTCCCCCCTTTTTTTCTCTCTTCTCTTATTGGTTCATTTATTTTTACTATTATTTTCTTCTAAATATACACTTCTGCAACTCCTCCTTTCTCTATACGTGCACAAAGTCCAGACTTGTGCTCTTCTTTATGTATGGTTTTCCTGATCATCTTTCTCTCTCTCATCTCAGCGCCATTCTTTCATAATTCTCAGGAAATATTTACCGCTTGCCATATATGATGAGAGGCCCTGTGTAAATTCCTGTGATCGAACATAATGTACTTCTTCCGCTCTCTCTTTTCCTTCTTGATCTCTTTTCTTTTCTTTCTTTGTCTCAGTTCTAACTCAATTTACCTCTTTATTTGATATCAGCACTACTAACATGTATCTTTGACATCTGAGGAATGGGATACCATGCAACTTGCTTTTCTGACAAATGCTAATTTTCTTTCTGGCTAGCCTTGCTTCTGCATCACATCAATTAATATGCATATTATATTTCTTATTTTTCATCTTAAAGGGACATCATTAAACACTAGCACAGTGCTTTGGATTATTTTTTTTATTTACTTCTGCTTTTCCCTTTTCTTTTTCTCGTCGCTTCTTTCTTTTGCTGTCTTACTCCGTGTAGCAATAACCGAATGCCGTGAACACATCAACAAATTGCACACTTATTGATGGAGTCCTTTTTCTTTTTTTTTGTTCGTTTCAAAATGCCCAAGAGTTCTAATATCAAGAGTTTTTTTTTTTGTCAAGAAGTATACCCCCCAACAAACTCCACCAATCTACAAGCTGATCTTCAATCTTCTTTACTGCCTAGAATCCTCCTGACAAACCGCATTATATCTTCAGAATTCCTTGCTCACTTTTTTTTTTTTACTGTTATTCATATTTTAACCATCAACACAACCACCTCGTCTTTTAAGCTCAGAAAATACTTCATGCTTGCTAATGCTCATTTCTCTATTCTTTTTGTCTTGTGCGTACCGCGTTGTGCGCGCTGCGGTGCCTGTGTCCCCAGCACAGTTCGAAGGC
>JASANZ010002138.1:0-52950 GCA_030849805.1 Sergeia podlipaevii
CCCGTCACATACCTCCCCCCCCACGCCAAACCAAACACCGCTCGCCCTCCACCCGCCCACCGCACCCCCAAAACAGCGCCAGGCCCACCAAACAAATCCTCACTTTTCCTTCACCCACGCCAATATTCAAGGCTGTCCAAGCGCGCCAGCCACGTTTCAAATACCGCCTTACAAACAATCGCCTATAGCCTGATCTGCGCAAAGAGATGGAGGCCGGTCCCTCAGTCAGAAGGCGGTGCGGGGCTCAGGCTAGATCGAATGCCCGATGTGGACCAATACCCCTTCTTGGCTTCACCTTACCCTTCTCATCCATCCTTGTATGCAAGGTCAAGGCAGGGAGAGGGAGAGGATGCAATCTGCACTAGAGCGGAGACAGGGGCGGCCTCTTCATTCTTCCCCGGGGGGTCAATGAGGGCTGGAGCAGGTAGTTTGAAGACTTCGGCCCAGTACATGGCAACCTCCTTGCTGTTGAAGAGTTTGTCTCGCTTTATCTCCTGTAGTTTGTACTTGTTTCGGATGGTTGCTAAAGCTGAGCAGATGAGAAAGTAACCCGAAGTTCCCATCCACACCTCGTGTGTCGGAACCATGGGTCTCTCTTTACCCTGTACTGGGCATCATTGTGGCATCTATCGAAATGTAATGCGAGGCAGAGATCATTGTCAAAAGTGTTGTTGCATTGAAGACAGAGGAATCCAGTGGAGGGGTTCTGAACAGTCACCCGCACGTCCTTTTCCGCACCAACCGTGTACTGTTTCACCTCGGGGTGCTTAGTGTGCATGTGGAAGACAAAGCCGGCTGTGGAGGTGTAGGGCCGTTTGCAGAAGCTGGCACAGGTTCTTTCACGTTGGCGTAAGGTGTGCTTGAGTCTCCGACCCTATGCATCTGGTGCACGTGCACATGCATATTACCCTTGTACGCGTACTCATGCAGGCGTTACGGGCGCTTTAAGTTTTGTATCGTAGCGGTCTTCGTCCATAACTTGCAGTCATTGTGCAAGTGACGGCGCTGCCAGCCGGCGCGGGCAGCTGTGCAGCTTTGCGAGCGTCCTGTGTGCCCCAAGCCCCAGTGAGGAGAATCCACCCCAAGCCTGCATGCCAGAGGCGCGAACCTGCAAGCGTACGCGAGGTACATTGGCAGGCCCGAGGCTTCCTCCTACACAAGATGTTGGTCTCTCTTACCATGAGGGGGTCGCCTTATTGGCAGAGCCTCTCGTCGGCCGGCGGGGGTCTATGCATGGCCCCTTAATTTTCCGCTCAGGGTACCCGCAGCCAGGGGGGCGTGGGGGGGCCGCATCCTGGCTTTCTGAGGCCGCGGCCAAAGGGGGGGGGGGGGAGTGGAAGAATGCTGAGGCGCCGAAGGTGGTTAAGAGGATTGTTGGAGTCCTTAATTTGTGGGACGGCATATTTAGTTCTTTGTTTTTGATTTCCGCCATGGGATGTGGATAGTTTGATAAGTTTTACATAAAAGTTTAGTGGCGGATGCCAGCCACCTTACTGCGGCGGGGAAGTCTGGTGCTTCCCCCAAATCGGGGCGAATCTGGGAATCCGCACTTTCTGTTTGCGGAAGTTGATAGCAGTGGCGGGGTTGATGCTTCGGTACAGCTGATTATCTTGAATTTGGCTGTCAGTTGAGATGTGTCGACACCCAACCACAGTAAGAAGCAAGAGAGGTAACATAAGCTTGGTATTCCCAGTTGTACGCGCTCGACCTCGTTGTAGGAGATGCAGCAGCCGTGTAGCTCAGTGGTACAGCTGATAAATATGTAGATTATTGGGGAGCGTCCAAGGTTGTAAAGCCGTCTTGCTAGTAAGGGTGGGGTGAGATATGAGGGGTTTTAAGTCCCATATTTGAGTTATCATTGTCTGCGTAGATGCATTCTCCCCCCCCCCTCTACTAGGTGGTAGTAACACGTAAATGAATCCCCATTTCAACGCAAAGGATACCTAATCGTGATATCTGGTGCTATCGCCAGATTGAGTCTCCGTTGTATTTGTAGGCAGCGCCATGTTGGGAAGACATGCTGCTTTCTAGTTGTCATGGATACCCTCGGACATCTACTATTGGGAAGCTACGAGTTTTCTGACCCCTCCTCCTCAGGTTTTGAGTCGCCCGCAAGGGAATACTGTACAAAACTCTCTAGACATGGGAGTGAACGCACAGGCGTCACAAGACCTCGCTCTGCGCAATCGTTTCAACAGTAGAAGAAATCCTCCAACATCACTTGGATAGGGGTAGTCGATCTAGAAACAGTGCTGCCTAGGGTTCCAATTGAGATGTGCCTGTGGGCTAGCGCGCGTGTTGCTGTTATCCAGTTTCATTTTCGCTTAGAACTCGCTGGGGGGGGGGTGAAACCTATGAGGGTGATGGTGACAGGTCCAAAACATGCTGAGGTGGTTCAGCTATGCTTTTCCACGGTACGACGTTTTAGCACGGTGGCCGCGGGGGATGCGGCGCCAGCTGGGTCGCCTACGCGTGCTAGGTATAGCAGCTTGGTGGAATACATGGCTTCTCCATCCCAGGGGTGTCAGTTGGTATGAGCCTAAGTGTCTCCCCCATGGCTGAGTCCCGCATAACCAGTAATGGTATGCGTAAATGCGTTTCCTTCTCTTCTAACATGCGCTGGCTACTCAACATCGATCCCTAAAAGGACGGCGTGATCAGAAGAATTGAAAATTGTGGTGTTCATACAGCGGGTGTTATGGAGATTTTGTTCTTTTGCATTTTGCGGTGGGGGGGGGGGTGCTGAGTAAGGGTTACTTGTTTTTGTATTGTGGCGTGTTTTGCGATGGCTTCATTGTTTGGTTTGTGTACTATAAAGGTTTTCTTCTATTTATTTGGGGATTTTTTTTATTGTGAATCATGTTTGTTTTTTCAACTATTTTTCTAGTGCTGTTAATAACAAATCTCCTTTTTTTCCTTTGGTTACATTTCTTTTTTTGTAAAGGTTACAAAGCGTATTTAATGCAGCATACGTACAAGAGGCAAACGCTGGTGTGCGTTGGGGAGCAGCAGTATTTGCGAAGCTGTGATGTATTTTATCAGAAAACTGATGCAAATTCAACGGTGCCACCGTTGAAATGGGAAATGGTTCAGAGAAGGACAAGATCTACGTCCTTTGATGCGTTTCAGAAGTCCCCAGTTCCACTTCCAGTCGATGCTGTCGAAGTGTGCGCAGTTCTAAATAGAAGTGGTAAAAAGTATTTGATTCTTGTCGCGCAGTATCGGCCACCTGTGGATTGCGTTGTACTTGAGTTTCCAGCTGGTCTTGTGGATGCTGGAGAGAGCGCAACTTGCGCTGCACTTCGAGAACTACATGAGGAGACTGGCTATATTGCGACCGAAGACAATGTTCTTAGCGTTTCTCGTGAGCTTTGTTATGAACCAGGATTTAGTGACTCATGTTGCAATTTTGTGCGTATTACTGTTGATGGTGACTGTGCTTTAAATGCTTCACCGACGCAGCATCTTGATGACTGCGAGGACATTGAGGTTGTGCTTTTGCCTGTTGGGGAGGGCAGTAACGCATTATGTGAAGCCCACAATTTTCTTTCTAGCAAGGCGAAAGATGGTCAGCAATCTATAATTGATGCAAAGCTGTATACTTTTTTGGTTGGAATATCCCAAACTTTGTGATTGCGAAAATGCATCGTACTGGGAGCAAATTTGTCGATCAATTTATCAATATTTATACCAACTTTTTAAAATTTTTACAAATAAAGGTTTTTTTTTGACTTTTGTGCGAGGAACAGAGGGCAATTGCTTGGGTTTTTTTTTTTGAAGCATTGAGAAAGTGATACGTACAGTGGTCAGAAAAGGCAAGAATTGTGGTCTTACGAGTTTCAAGTATTTTGATTACCTCGAACGTATATGGAAATTCACATATTGAAAAATATGGCGCTACTATTATTATTGTTATTATTATTATTCTTTATCATTATTGATCATCATTTTGGAATAATTAATGGCTACTTCCTTTCACTTTTTGTGCCTTTTTTTCAAGGGTTTAAGAAATTTGGATTCACGGAATAGCATTTTGATAGGAAAAATATAATTTGTTTACATATTCTTTTTCCACGGTGAAATTTCACGACATTTTCTATTGCGAATTGCCAGATCTGCAACACGTGCGAGGAGCTTTACTCAAAAGAAAAGAAGGATCGAAGATTTGAATACACATTTATTAAAATGCTGCTTTATATTGTATTTGTGTTTTTATTATTGTGCTTTGGAGCGCAGGGCTATCCTCCAGAAACAGACCCTATAGACTGGAGTTCTATTTCAAATAGCACTCCTATTGAACGCATGTTGCAATCACCATTTCTTGGCGAATGTGTTTGTGATGTAACGTGGGGTCTGTGCGACCCTAATTGTTGTTGTGATTCTGATTGCAGCGCAGATGCCAAAGCCCTCTTTACCTTTTGCCTCCCCGAGCAGTTTGGACACCCTGATATTGATTACTGCTATAGAGACAATCGTGCCACGCGCTTGAAAAGGGTGAACAATATTCATGACGTTTATATAGATAAGCGAAAGCAGGCATATGACGCTGTGTGTATTATCCGAGCGAATCATCCTGGAGACTTATACAAATATTTTACGGTACCAACAAATGTTTCAAAGCCAAAGATACCTGAATGGGAGATAAATTCATCTTACGTTCCTTCATCTAAAGGATACAAAGTTGGAACACTGTTGCCGTTGATGAAGTACGTGGATGTAAACGGAGATTTCGTGTATAGAAACGTTGGTATTTTTGAGCTACCTGTCCAGAGCATTCGTGGAGCCTGTGTTCTTCCAGGAAGGGGCATAGGCTTTATGACTCCTTTGGACAGTGTTTCATGCGCACTTAATGGCAAGCAAATTTGCGAGCGGTTTCCCATTTCGCATTACACCAATTTGTTTTTGCACAATCCAAATTTTCCCATTAAAAACGGGACTGCAGTTGCCTTGACAGGAATTACAGTGCATCTTATCAACAGCGCTGGTGCAGAGATTGCTGTGATCAACCCGTCAGATACCTCGATTGATCCAGCTTTTATGAGTCACTATGACACCCAATTTTGCTACAATGGCATTGAGCGAATGAACGCCACGTTTGTGTACAACGCATCCTTGGAGAATCGTATTGTGTCCGCTGATATCATGCTCTACATCAAAGACATACCACTTCATTCCTTTGTACCAATACTATTTCAGTCTAACTTCATTGCACAGAATGAGATTGTTCCTACTTATCCTATCTCCGGGAGTCCAGGCTATGTTGTCGGTGAAAGTCTCCGCGCTGGGACTCTAATCAAAGTTGAGGAAAAGTCGGCTATTCTTGAACGAAGGGGAGGGTTTGCTCTTCCAAGTGGCGGGAGATTGTGCGCACTAGGGAATGTTCGGAGAATTCCATTTATGAACTCAGTTCTTTCAACTGGCTGCACAGTTGCGTTGAGCGAGGGTGAGCTACTGGATATTTGCAACAAAGGGAGTTCTAGTCTTATCCAGGACATTCTCGGATCAACCGATATGATTAATTATGTGGGTGTCACTAGCGACGCACTATCAAATGATACAGCTGCTTGGATTCCAATCAAAGGACTAGACTCTTTTGAAGACATGCCTGGAGTGTATGATCCGTACATGCGCCAATGCAATAACATACAGATTGGCGTTCAGTATAACTTTGTTATTGCTCGTGCAGGCGTTGAATACAACCCACAAGATGTTGTTGTCGGTGCTTTTGCTGAGCCAATCACTGGATTCTGGCAGGTGCGCAATACTACTGATTTTTCATCAAACGCGATTACACGTCAACAGGTTCGCTTTCGCGTCATTTTTTCGTACTACAATCCTAATTCACAGAACACTATCCGCCGACGCGTTATTGCACCACCAATTTTGCCTCGGCTCGACGATACCATTTTTTATCCATTCCGAAAGCCGTATCCGCTTTAATGAGGAAACATAGAAATGCAAAGCTAAGTAAAGAACAGAGCACCATAGAATTTGACATCATCATAGAGTAGCGTATATATTTATTCGTTGGATTGTAGTGCTGGCACACTAAATGTTGTCTCATAAATCTACCTAAAAGGTGTATTTATCAACATTTTTATTATCATTTTAGTTGCTTGATGGCTGTGAAAAAGCTTGAATGATAGTATGTTTTAAATTAATTACATTATTTTCTCTTTCGCTTCTCTTTTTTCTCATGCTTTACTGTAAATGTGACATTTTTTAAAATACATTTATCTAGTGTAGAAAGAGAGGGCAGACATGATTTCCCGTACTGCTGTCCGAAGAGGTGTGTTTCACAATGCCCCGACTGCTTATCCTTTCACAAAACCCTTTCATGATACTCCATATGACCAAGATAGGGGGCGCTTTGATAAGGCCAACGCTTTGACCAGAAAGGATTCGTGGCCTCAGTGGATGGATCAGGGTGGTGATGGCACTGGCTATGGTATTGGCCTGCACCGAGCACATCCGTTGTCTAAGTTGCAAGGAAACTTAAAGAGGGGTCAGAGGGATGTACCGCGAGTGCTCAATATGATGATTCAAGGTGTTTGGCACAAGAGTGGTGTAAAGTTGTATTTTCGTGGCGGAAAGCCACCGAATCCCAGCAAACATCCTTATCTTACCGGCGAACCGTGTCTAATATATGGCTGGAAAGTTACTGACCCGATGGTTATTCGGGAATTTAGTGTCCCGCATGTGGAGAAGGACAAAATGCGTTATAAACCGTATGTTGCGCTTCAGGAACGAAAGATTATGAACATACACGCACCAGTTGTAAAGGAAGAAGGAGTGGCCACACAAACCGACCAAACTAAGGCGTCGAAGCCGCTAGTAAAGCGTCTGTTCTTCTGGAAGTAGAACCTTTGCTACTTTGTTGTTGTAGTTGTTGTTGTGCTTGAGGCCAATTATAATGCCATTGTTAATTTTTATACGTAACTTGTGCGAGCTGAATTGCCGCGTATGCAATCAAGGTTGCAGGCAGCTCTTATAATTTTCTCTTCTACTACTTACTTGGAAATTGTAATCATATCCCTTTTCTACATTTTTTTTTTGTTCTTTATATGCACATCTACGTACTGTTCTGCGCTATTGTGGTCTGCTGCACTGTAGATGCAGGAAATACTAGAGGCTGTCAATCGTTATGCACTACGTGGAGGCAGTAAGCATAGTGATAGGCCTTCACAACAATTCTTATGTGGGCAGTTTTTGTCAAGTCTTATGAGGCGAGGCATGCCCAACTACTTTTGTTTACTAGCTGTCGCCGATTTTATGTACAACGACGAGTCGTTGGTTGTTGCGTCTAGGGATGCTATTCAGAGCATTATTTGCAGTGGCCCAGTTCTGCTAGCAAATAACTCTATTTCAAATCCATTCCCAGATGAGATCACGGCCGTTACCGCCGCTGGGTCAAGTGCTATCGTATGCAACACAAACGGTGTGAGTTGCTTTACCAAGGAATTGCGGCGTGCGCAGGAATTTGTGTTTAGTGGGTTTGCACAGAACATATTGTGCGTCGCTGCAACGCCAGATGGCTCGTGTTTTGCCACTGGTGGCGGAAATGCAACTGTCACTGTATGGTCATCGGACATGAAGGCTCTACACTATTTATCTGGCCACACAGACTGGGTTCGTTTTGTCAAGTTTTCTATTGGATCGGGAGAGCTACAACTGTTTAGCGCAGGCGACGATGGCGTGATTTGCCAGTGGGATCCTATAGCTGGCGCTCCTTTGTCGCACGTGGATTACTCTCGAGGCCAAAGTATTCTTGCGTTCGAGGTGTCATTCCGAAGAGGACTCATGGCTATATCGTGCAACACTCCTGTCATTGCGTTGTACAAATGCAAAGGTGGTATGTCTTCCTCATCTGATCATGCAATGCTGCATGATGATCTTCTTCAGCTGCAGCAGGTTGGACTCATCACTAACGCACATCGAAGTACACCGACAATTCTCAAGTTTACTGAGGACGCACAATGGCTAGTGAGTGCAGCAGAGGACGAGACTCTTGCTGTATCGTCGGTCGAAGAGCCGCGAAGACTCTTCATGTGTTGGGAGCTGGTTACCAGACGTCACTGCCTAACATTCATGAATACCTTTACTGCAATCACGGTGCTTGCCTCACCACCTCAATCATCGGTTATCATTATTGCAGCGTGTGCCAGTGACGGTACAGTCATTCAGTGGATTGTTGACCCACGAGATGGGCGAACGACTTACATAAAGAAGCTTCAGTTGCATTTGGGTGCGCTACTAGCGATGGATGTAGTTCGGTGAACCTGCAGCAAACCCGCTGAAAATCTTTTATCTGCTTTCTCCTTTTTAGGACTGTTTTCTTTCTTGCTTATTTTTGCTCATACATTGCAGCTTTTTTTTTATTTGGTGCCTTTTCTCTACATCAACGAAACTGTCCTCAAAACACAGCAACAAAATTGTACGCAGCTACCATTACTCGACAACATGGGTGTACCCACACCGCTACTTTCCTTTGTGTTTGTTTTGCTTCTTTTGCACTGTTACTTTTTCTTCTCTTTTTTTTTCTTTATTGAAGAAGGGCCACTTTTTTGTTTCAAGGTGATGGCTTTGGTCATTTCAGACGATGTCGAAGGGGAGGCGAATCGAATCATTGCATCAAAGAATGCATTTGACGTACTCGAGTTGAACCCCAGCGAATGCAGCAGGGAGATTGTTCTTTCTCAGTACGAAAAAAAAGTGTCCATGTTTAAGCGACTTTTTCGGAACAAATCGGCCATGCAGGCCAAAGCGAAACTTGATGACGCAAAAATGCGCTTGCTTGATGAGCGCCTTCGCGTCAAGGAAGTAACTCAATTTAATGAAGTTCAGAGAAATCGCATGAGGGACCGCGAAGACCTATCTGCATTAGAGGCAAGGACAAAAATGTTGGAGATGCGTGCTGAGGCGTTACAAACTCGCAAAATTGTATCATCTTCGTAACCACATGTATGGTTGTATAGTACACTTATGAAAAATTTAATCAATCAGCAATGAATAGTATTATATATATTTAAGTGGTTCTGTAGAATTATGTTTTTTTATTTTTGAAGGTGTGTAAGAAGTGGGCTAATGAGTACTGGAATGTATGCGTGAAACTACTTTTAATTTCCATCACTTTTTCTTTACCTTTCAATAAAAATTAACAAGAAAACAACGATTATAAGCCTCTCAAACAAGATAGTAAGAGTTTTCTTCAACTTCCTTCAATCACCAAGAAAATGCAGCAGAGCCTGATCCCCGGCCACAACAACAACCGCCACCTCGCTCACGACGAGATTGAGAACAACATCGGCGGCCTCCCCGTCACTGACAACCGCATCCAGGAACTGTTCGACTCTCTCGACGTGGACCACACCGGCACCGTCCTTGTGGAGGCCGCCAAGGACTTCTACCGCGGCTTGGAGCACTACGGCCTGGAGCCCTCTGAGAAGGAAGTCGACACGGCCGTCCGCAAGTACGCGTCCACCAACAACGATTCCCTTACTTACGACGAGTTCGCGTGCTTCGTGCTAGGCCTTGCCCAGTGGTAAGAGTCCAAACATGAGGAGAGAGGGATACATGTTTATCTAGAGGTGTTATAGCACACGCTTAGATAGACTTAAAAATGCTTGAACTTTTTTTTTGAAGATGATGCTTTATGTATTATGTACATATCAAGGATCCAGCTGAATGCAAGTATACGCGCGTTGGGATCGAGGTGAACAGCACCGCTTAAACTTTTCTATGCAGTTTTCTAACAGCACGGAATGCGACAGCAATGATTTAGGGAGCAACACATGAGTCGAAATTTACTTTAGCACTTATCATCCCAAGCAGCTAAACCACCTCTTTTGTTCTTTACAGTCAAAACTGGTATATGCTGCGTCGGTTCACTTTTTTTTTCCTTTGCTGAGTGATTTGTCCCTTTTTCTTGCACTTGTTATTTGCTTTTGGACCGATGATATCCTTAAGTTACTTTGCATCAACTAATGCTACCTCACGCTTCTTCTTTCTTCCTCTTGATTATCTAGTTTACAGCAGATAAGCCTTCTTACAATTTTGAAGCAAGCTATCATTTTTTTTTTCAATGGCTGAATCAACCCAGATCGTTCCTGGCCACAACACGTCCTCGAAGACTCCAGAGGAGATTCTTGAGGCTAACATTTCCCATGTCCCAGTTACTGACAGGCAACTGCGTGCACTATTCGAGGCTCTAGACACTGAGCAAGTTGGCTACGTGCCTCTGGACGTTGCTCGTGACTTTTATCAGGGCTTGGAGCACTACGGCGTGTATCCTACTGATGGGGAGGCAGAGGCGGCAGTGCGTCAATTCAACTTTGTGCGTCCCGAAGGTCTGACTTTTGATGAATTCAGCTGCTTTATTTTGAAGTATTCCCAGATTTAAGGGGAGCCAGATTGTCAATATGATGATGCATGACCCAAGCAACATTTAACATGAGATAGGAAGTGGCCATGTTGATACATCTAAATTCTTCCCTACTAGGATCCAGAAGGCAGTGCTTCAGGCATTGTCATGTATGTCGCACACTCTTGAGAGTGTATCTCTTGCTTTGAAATCACATGAAGGAGAGTTAGGGAAATATCTTCATGCCTTTTTTTGTGTTGGCAAACTTTGTTTCAGAAAGTATACTTTTCTTTTTTAAAGTATATCCTTTTTTGTTTTGTGCTGTACAACTATGTTCGTATGCAGTACTTTAAAAAAAGGAAAAAAAAACACCAGATGTAAGTTTCACCCCCAACGATGTATACGCTTTTTCATTACTGTCTATGGAATCTGCTGCATGCTTCCGTGTACCGCTGACAAGTGCTGTTGATGTGTGTTCGCTACAAAAAGATATATATGAGTCTTTTGCTCTACGCATGTGCTATTCATTCATGAAATAGTGGAGCTGACACCGAGATCGTGCAAATACTCTCCAACACATATCCACGATGGAATCTACCGTGCTTGCTGCGTTGCAAGTATCATCTCCCTATTTACTCCTTTTTTTTTTGCTAAAGCTGTTCTAATATTCCCCAGATATATATATTATCTATATTCCCCACCATAACTATCTATCACCAAGAAAATGCAGCAGAGCCTGATCCCCGGCCACAACAGCAACCGCCACCTCGCTCACGACGAGATTGAGAACAACATCGGCGGCCTCCCCGTCACTGACAACCGCATCCAGGAACTGTTCGACTCTCTCGACGTGGACCACACCGGCACCGTCCTTGTGGAGGCCGCCAAGGACTTCTACCGCGGCTTGGAGCACTACGGCCTGGAGCCCTCTGAGAAGGAAGTCGACACGGCCGTCCGCAAGTACGCGTCCACCAACAACGATTCCCTTACTTACGACGAGTTCGCGTGCTTCGTGCTAGGCCTTGCCCAGTGGTAAGAGTCTAAGCACAAAGGAGGGAAGCAGCTGTCTTGAAAATGGTAGAGCTTGTGTACAATTATACATATAAATGTCATAGCTTGTCGTTTTCTATGTAAGAAAAGTTTTCTATTCTGAAATATTGACATCAACAAACTGAAATCGGTGGGAAAAATGGGAAAAAATGTGAAAGATAGCACACTGAAGCGATGCTTATGGTCTGCGCAAGGATTTAAATTTACACTGAGAGTCTGACACAAGTTACTGCTTTTGTTGTTTTTGATATTTGTGCTACATGTACTATAGAATGATTTCACGCACTGGGGAAAAGGTAAAAGAAGGTATTGTGGGGTAGACGAAGCTGAGCAATGTGTTACTCTTCGTACTTTCCTTTACCACTTGTTCTTCTATATTGTTATATCACAGCTTGTTGAGCAAAAGAACACAACGACACACAATCACTTTATCCATACATTTTTTGTAGGATGCGACCCTTTTTTTAAAAAAAAAAGGAGGTGGGGGACTTCATTTCATGCACGGGCTTTCCCCACCCTACACACTCATGTGCGCACATGCATTTTTTTTTTTTTTTGGCATATCAATTCTGCTTCTTCATACGCTGTTCTTTACAGTATTCTAGTACTACTAGATCTCTAAGCTTTGGTACTTGGATACACAATAAATAGAATTTTTTAAATCTTTGCGCAAAACAAGCAAGAAAAGGGAATATTGGCGAAGCCACGTAATAAAGGTGGCAGAGCTGGCATATAGAGGACTGGCGCGCTTCAGCTCTTAAGGGAAAGCTCTTGTCCTAGTAGCTTGACCTTATTCATATTGCATTTTTGAAATAAGTAGAGCGATTTTTTATTTTGTGTTTGTACAATCGGATAGGTTGCGGATGAACTGTGCAGATACTCTGAATGTGATATGCAGCTTCCTTACTACACACGATCAGTTAGTGTTTGGCAATGTGTCTCGTCTCTGCCGCACCGCTTCACGTGCCAATGTGTCTTCTGTTGAGCGTCAATATTTTGTGGGCACATGCGTGAAGGACGAATATGTGGAGTTGGCTCCACCGTGCCGGATTTTAGCTCTTGCGTTTTGCGAGCAAGAGAGGAAACTACTGGTGCTTGCACACAGCGAGGTGAGCGCTGGTGAGACGGAGTGCTGTATCTTTGTCCAGGAGGCGGTGATTTTGGATGGGAGCTGCAAGGAGCACCGGATCGATTTGCCTGTGCACTTTGCCAAATTTACCTCGCACGTTCGCTTTGAAGGACAGCGATTTTTGTGCTGCACGACGCGCGAGGGAGAACTTTTTGTCTTTGACTGCATTCTCGAGAGCATGATAGACTTGCCTTTTGGTTGTGATGGCTTTCATGCCTCGGTGGATGGCTCCAGATGCCTGGTGGACTACGACCGACACCTCTTCTATTGTGACTCACATAGAAGCCTACTGCTGTGGTGGGAGACACATCCAGTTCAGACGCCACTCGCACCCACGAGTTCGCGACAGTGTGAAAATGGGGCGTCTTTTTCAAGGGGAAGTGTGGATGGCGCGACGGTGGTTTTGAAGCTTCGTGCACGTCTTTCACTTGATCACGCATTGCTTAGTTATCCACTCGGCAATAGCAGCTCAGCGTGGCGCAGCTCTTGGGTAGGAAGGTCTTCTGTCCTCTACGCTCATGAGAATGGTGTAGATCTTCTCCGAATGGATGACCACCACCACCAGCAGCGGCATTGCATGATGCCCGATTTGATGCCTTCGTTTTCAGTAAATGAGGTGCGTTCAACTTTATCTTCTCATGTCGTCACTGAAACTTTAGGAACTTTGGGGGCATTATCAGGCAGCCTTTTGCTGTGCAGCTGCAGCGCTGTGTTCTCGCTGGAGCAGGAAAGTGATGAGTACGTGATTTTGGACTGCAGGGAAACTGTCATGTACGTTATTACTGCCCCAGCAACGGCCTCATCTCCACCAATCCTGCGCACTCTCCATCTCAAAAAATTTATTCCGCACAAATCAATCGTAAAACAGGTATGCGTGGCGTCTCCTGGATGTGCGTATATGGTGTTGGTGCAACAGCAGCAGGTTGATCGTGCTCTTTTCATTTCTGCTGATCTTTCTCTTTGCCGATGTATTACAATAGGAAAGCCGTCGGCTATCGCACTCTTGGGAGTTGATGGAGTCCTCATCACCGCTGCGTTACCAGTAGAGGATGGCATAGGCGACAACCTGCTTCTTGAGGCCGTGGAGGGTGGCATCGGCACAATCTTTGCGTTTTTGGATGAGGATCACAGCTGTTCCATAGACACGACTCGTGTCACAGTGAAGGTGGCTTTGCCCAGTGCTGCTGGTGAGGAGATCAAGTACTACAAGGAACTCATTTACTTCACTAACATCAAGCTGCCGTGGCCTCTCAACGGGATATCTATGGAGTCTCTCAACGGCGTGGAGGCACTTTCGTGGATAGCCTTTGGCGTTGTTTCTGCTTCCTTAGTGTGGACAGTGTCTGCCTTGTGCTACAACGGCTGGTGGCTCCATTTGCAGCTCCTTTTTTGGGGAAAAGTTGCGTAGGATGTTGATGTAGTACTACGGTACCACTGCTTTCTTTTTCTCATTGGTCTTTCTTACATAAATGTGTGTGTGTGTTTACTACTAGCAGGTAGGCAGTCAATGGCTGTGCACCACGGGGGTCGCTTTCAATGCTTTAGCAGTGTGGAATGGGGGTACACTCATAACAGCCCATGATTGTTTCTGCGTTCTGAATTTTTTTTTTTACGTTTTGTATGTTCTGCCTGCTTTTTTTTTTCAATTTCCATATTTTCATTCATATTCTATTTAAAAATCTGCATATATACAGTCGATTTGCGCAAAGAATTATCTATTTATTTTTTTATTTCTACGCACTGCCATAAAGGCAAGAGGTTTCCTCCATTTTGTCGCGTGATTTTTTAACTTCCTAGCGCAATTTTACTTTGAGGCGCTCAAAGGCAGAATAACAGAGTAGTGCGTTCCAACCGTGAGGCCGAGTGGCACGGAATGCAAGCGAAGGCATCTCTGTAAAGATGGCATTCAGTTCACGAAAAGGAAGTAAAGGACAAAGCAATGATTTGAACGCATCAGTATGTTTTTTCTTTCTTGGGGTAATGAACATTCGCTCTATCACCTTTTTTTTTGCTCTCATCTTTTTACGTTCAGGCACACTTCCCAGTGCGCCGCACTTGTTTTTACATAGCTCCTCTCACAACCTCGTGCCGCAGTCACTAGAATAGATTTGTCTGCGTCTCATACAGAATAAAAAAAGAAAATAGAGAAGAAAGTTGCAAGTGAGAAAGTGCGTGCATATCAATATCTCCTGCTTCAACACCACCTGGCGGTCGCCGCTACTAGTATATTTAAGGATGAATACTGAGCACTTTGAAGCATTCTGCATTGCGCAGAGGGCTCAGCAAAGCAGACATGGTATGGAGGTTCCTCCAGCTTCCCCACCATCCTTTGCAAATCACCAATGGCAAAGTGTGGCAAAAAGGAAGTTTGAAGTGCTTAAGATCGTGAATGACTCACCAGTGAAGAAGCGCGGGAGACATCAGTCCACGAAAGCAGCGCAGCATTCCGACGAAGCGGATGGCTGCCCCGAGACACTCATTGCCAAGAGGCTTCTCACTACAATCAAAGAGGATCAATTTAGCGAAAATGCTTCAATGGCATTGAAACACGCACGCAGGGAGCCGTTCCCTATGCCGAGCAGCTCGGGAGGACGTGCGTACTTGACCACGTCAGAGGTGGCACTGCGGCTTCATCTAAGCTTCCCAGAAAATGCCTCCTTGTCAAACATTGCAGCTCGCATGCGCCAGAACATCCATACACTGCAGACACAGGGGATCGTTGCCTTTGAGCTGGGCAAGTATCCTTCTCTTAACCTGCTGATGGATCTTTGCTCGTTTGATGTACTCATGCAACGGTGGGACAGTGTGAAGGCCAGGGACAGGGTGACAGTGATTCATTCAGCCCTGACAGTATGCCAAGTTGTGGAAAGCTCGAGCTCAGAAATGTTCCTGGCAGAGCTGAAGAGCGTGGAGAAGAATGAATGGCAGATGGACTGCGAAAAGATGAGGGAGTGCCTCAAGGCGATGAGCGCATCCATTCCCTTTGAGTTTCCAGAGGCGTGTAGACCCGCGCTCGTGCAGAGTCTTGGCGTGAAGTATGTGGATCCGGATGGCTTACTTGTTTTTCCAGATGAAGATGAGGAGAGCGATACAAGCTCCGTAGCCACGATAGACAGCGGAGAGGTGATTCTTGTAGAGAGCGAGAGTTGTGCTGACGCCAAACTAGGCGCGAATACTGTTCAAGATGTTGGTGCCCCGCTCACCCAAGCAACTACTGGTTACAGAATGGCCACACAGCAAGCAGTAGCAGCAAACGTAGCGCCACCTCCTTCACATAGACCATCTACGCCAACGGAGGCGACACCAAACCTCCCTTTGAAGCTGGCAACTGCAACCGTTATTGCAGCGTCACACCGCCGCATTCCTGCTGCAGCCGGCAGGGCGCTTGTCTCACCTGCACATAGAGCGGCAACAACAAACGCGCTAATTGCGTCTCCGGCAGTTCAGCGGCCTCTTGTGGGGGGCGTATATCAGTGCACCTCCAAGTATCACGTTCGCTATTCCCAAGCAGCAAAGCACGCCAGTGCTGAGTGCTCTTTTTGCTCTACATGCCACCTCATGGAGGTACTCTTCAACGACTACAGACGAGACTGCTTCTGGAAGCACTGGCCGACCCCACGGAAAGTGAAGCTGCACATCAAAGGGAATGCGGATGTGGCACGACTGGCGCTACAGCGTCTAGAGCAACTACAGCGGGGGGAATTACCTCGTGGGATAAGCAGCATTCCTTTGTAAGTGGTAGTGGATGCTTTTCTCCTCTTTTTTTTTCAAGCATAGCACTAGCTGCCGTTCCTCCGTAATGCGAAGCTTACTTGCGCATATGTCGTTACTAGCAATACCAGAAAGTTTTTTTTCCTGTACGTTTTTATCTACTGAAAGTGCACGTGCAAACTGACGTTGAGAGCTTTCAGAAGAAACATAGACAATACCCATTCACACAAAACAATCACTGCTTCTCACGGATTTTGAAAGTGTGACACATATTCTTTATTTATTTTTTTGCTACTTTCTTCAATTTCAACTTCCACTTTTGACATTTTTTTTCCTTTGTTTTAGTTTCTTCTCGCTGCATATTTATTGTACGCTATTCTCTCTACAGTAGGGAATACTATCCTTCCCTCATCAAAAAAGAAAGCTATATACAGGCCTGCTAAAGCGCAACTATCGCTTTTACTCTTCATCATGTCGTTTGATAAGAACAATGATGTTGCCAGCTCGATCGAGCAGCTGATCGGCAACACTCCCGCCCTCTACCTGAAGAAGCTGAACCAAACGAAGGCAAAGATTGTTCTCAAGATGGAGTGCGAGAATCCCATGGGCTCTGTGAAGGATCGTCTCGGTTTTGCCATTATTGACAAGGCAGAAAAGGAGGGCAAACTCATCCCTGGCAAGTCTGTGATTGTGGAAGCCACCAGTGGGAACACCGGTGTTGCCCTCTCTCACCTTGGCGCTGCGCGTGGGTACAAGGTGATCATTACGATGCCTGAGTCCATGTCTCTCGAGCGCCGTTGCCTGCTGCGCATCTTCGGCGCTGATCTCATTCTCACCCCTGCCTCGCTCGGCATGAAGGGTGCATTGGCGATGGCGCATAAGATCTGCGCGAATAACCCGGACGCTACCCTTGCGAACCAGTTCAGCACTAAGTACAACGCCCTCATCCACAAGGAGACGACTGGACCCGAGATCTGGCGCCAGTGCAAGGGTAAGGTGGACTGCTATGTGGCTGGCGTCGGCACCGGCGGCACTCTTACTGGCGTTGCCCAGTATCTCAAGGAGGTTGGCGCGGACACCCACATCGTTGCAGTGGAGCCCGCCGAGTCGTCAGTGCTCTCGGGTGGCGCACCTGGCCCGCACAAGATTCAGGGTATAGGCCCAGGCTTTGTGCCCGGAGTGCTGGACCGCTCTCTTGTGAACGAGGTAATCACTGTTTCCGGCGATGACGCCATCGAGACGTCTCAGAAGCTCACCCGCACTGACGGTGTCTTCTGCGGCTTTTCTGGCGGTGCCAACGTGTTCGCTGCTCTGAAGCTGGCCGAGCGGCCTGAGATGGAAGGAAAGACCATCGTGACCATCATCCCGTCGTTTGGTGAGCGCTATCTCTCCACCGTACTTTACAAGTCTATCCGCGATGAGGTGGCTTCGCTTCCTGTCGTCGATGCCGCTGAGCTCCAGAGCTGAATCGCGGCGGGTCGTTCGTCCTCCTTGTAAGGAACTTGGTCAATAGGGCCATCATCACGACAGCAACACGCAGAAGAGCCTTTTGTTATACTTTCTTATTCTCTTGATTTTTTTTTTCTTCCCTCCTTTTCTGGTGTAATGAGAGAAAAACAAACAACACACAGAATATGGGGGGGTACCACAATAGGGGCAAGGCTCTATGGTTGGACGTTCGACCACCTGTTTCGAAAATGGAGATAACGCGCTCATTTAGTTTTTTATTTTTGCCTCTTTCTTTTTCTTCAATGAAGAGAAAGAGAGAAAAAAGGAAAGTACCATTATCATAACGATAAAACTGACGAAGGAAGACAAATACTCACTTGTGTTTCCTTCCATACCACTCTTTTGACGAGAGATCGAAGCGAGCGCTGGCAAGCATTATTAGCACTTAAACTAGGTGTTCTTCCCAGGATTTGAGTGACTCTCCCAGTCCGGTTTTTCTGCGACAGTTCTCGGAGAACCCGAACATATTATGGTGCTTACTTGCTACAAGAAACGACTTTTTTTTTGTTTTTTTCGGAAATATCACACAGAAAGAAGCATATGTGCTGACGCGTAAACAAGCGCATGCGGCACTGTTTCTCTGAGTGGGTAACCGTTCACGTGAAGAGGGAGTGGAATTTGTGAGTATGCAAATGCGTTCTTATATATACATTTTCATTTTACTTCAGAATCGGTTTCTACTGGAGTACATGTACACAGTTATGAGAAAGATAATCGCCCTTACTCTAACAAGAAGCTGATTATTTTTTCTTTGCTGCCCAACAGCAATTTGCCTGTTACATCTACACGCACCTGTCAGTACCATGTTTTATTATGTTTTCTTTTGAATATCAGAGAGGCCACAAATACCCACTCACCCACACATGCCAGCAGTATTGGGCCGGCATGCCGATTACATTGCACTTAGTCACCATGATGTTTTTGAACACTACCAGGAAAATCTGCATTTGTGTCGTTTGCGCGCACACTACAATCAATTACTTCCTCTTGCCTCCTCTATACTCCCTTTTAGGCTTTGCACACTAGCACTGGATACGTACATACCTGCTTACATATATATATATCCGCGGTTATTCGTCGTGAAGGAGGTGAGACTTGCTTAGTACAATATATCAAGAGTGCGGACGACGAATAGATAAACACATTTATTTCTATCATTTAAACCCTCTTTGAATTCGCTTCAATGACCTCGGAGTATGAGCATTGCCTTCTGCGCCTTTCAGACCTCGAGCAGCAGAAGCTGCAGCTCGTAGTTGCTGCGCTGAAGGTGAGTGAGTACACGGACGACGTGGACGACTTTCGCCGCCCCTACAACAAGGAGTCCCGCATGGAAAGAGCGATGTATGAACTCTTCGATACCATCATTGGCCTTGCCATTGCCTCTGATGCGATTCCCAAGGCTACCAAGGATGCGTTGCTTAAGGGAGACATCTCAGTGAACACAATAGTGCCTCTGCTTGAGGACTTGTTTGAAATTCTGCGTCGCCACAAGCGCCTTAATCCCTTCAGCCACCGCGGCGAATATGGGAAGCTAGTGATGCTGCTCCAGGATGTTCAGAAGTCTTCTATTCGGCGGACACTCGGCATCACCTCGTCTTTGCTAGTTCCTTTGAGAACAGTTGGGGCAACACTGACAATGCTTAACTGTGAGGCGCTTCTGAATGACGGCAATCTCAAACCTCAGTTTCTCCGAGCTGAAGGTGCGAAGAAGAGTGCCGGTCTTGCAGCATTAGTGGACAAATACGCAGGCACTGAAGACGACAAGAGGCGTGCCCTTGTTGAGAGGTGCCTGCGCTCCATGGATGATGTGCGCCAGTTTCAATTGGGCAACATTGCCAGCCTCCGCTATCTTCGCGCCATGGTGCGCGACTTTGCTGAGAAGGACATATCGGACAGGCAATACAACATCGCTATTAGCGCTGGTAGGGGAGGGGCGTGCTTTTCACACAACCACTTAACTCACTGCCAGTATGTGGAGGAGTCACTGCTGCTGTGGGAGAACGTGCAGCGTTCTATTTTTGACATGTGGGAGGTTGCCGAGGCGGATATGCTCATTGACGGAGGTGGCGCGTACGACTTTGCGAACACAGGGCAGGGCTTTCATCGCATGTGCAGGGCTCCAAAGAGCTACACATTGATGTCCAGTCTTGTCAGGGCGACGGAGCGGACAATGGGAGGATGGATAGGCATTAAGGTGATTCACTTAGGTGATCGCGATGTGCCCAACCCATTAGTATTCATTGATAAGTACACCATCATTCCCCGGATAGTGCACCCAGTAATGCATACAATAGTGGAGCTAGAGAGGCTGTTTTCAGAAGGCGGCGGTGCCGAGGAGTATGTCGGGCTGCGCGAGCTGCTGCGGGCCAAGTACCACAGCTTCGAGGAACTCCAGACTATGATTTTGTCCGACTTCTTCAAGCACGCCTTTGATGGTTCAGGCGATGATGGTGGCAGTTGCATTGATGGCCGCTTGACTTCTGCATGGAATTGGTGCCACCAGTTGGACAAAAAACCCTACTATGATGCCTTTGTCCTCACTGGATTTAATGGGTTTGACTAACGTAGGGAGAGCGGGGGGAATGAAAAGGGGGGGGGGTACTTTGATTAATGAGGCACATTAATCTTGAAGCAAGTAACGCCGAGGATGAGTACATTTTTTTTTTTGTGCAGTATTTATGTGGCAAAATTTGTAAGATGGCGTTAGGCGGCATGAAATTGTATCTTCAGATGGGAGACATAAATGATTGCGACACTGGTTGTATGTGTTTGTGTGTGCGTGTATTTGCACGTACATGCTGACCAATACATGTGCCTTACGGTGGAAGAACGCGATATACTGCCGTTCTCCATCGTTCTATATATATTACGGGTACTTCTTTGTACACCGATGATGTCCCTGCTCTTGCTGTGAGAGCATGTATAACTATTTGTGAGTGCGCTGTACAATGAATAATATGAGTTATATATACGTTCTAAAGCTAAGGTAAGTTTCGTATATACTTAGATACATATGTACAGTTCTATATCCCTATGCTGTACTCCCCTCATCACGCAAAGGGACGTTTGCGCCGAGGGTGTGCACATATCTCGTGCGCACTAAATAATCAAGATTCGTTTATTTGTATGCTTCATTAATGCTTTGTGGCATTATTGTCCACTGATAGTTCGTCAACACATATTTTTTTTGGGGTTCTTCTTTTTTTCTTTTGTACACGTTGTTAAGCGTTGAACAGAAGACAATAACTTTTCTCTTTTTGCTTCCCGCACCTGTTTTTATCTTCCCATTTTTCAAAACTCAAGTCTTTTGAAAACAAAAGTGTATTGTAAGAGGCAACTTACAAACGAATATCCGTGCTTTCATTATCACATCAAAAGAGGAGATACACAAGAAAGAGATTAGGCTGAGCGGCAAATGATTGATACCCTCGCAATAGTTAGCAATGGAGGCGCCGTTCTGTGGCAGCACAGCACGCACGAAACCGGCAGGCGTGCCATGGTGAACCGACTCATCCAGGACGTGCTTCTAGAAGATCGCGCGGGCGTGCGTGAGTTTATTACTGATGATTACAAGCTGAGATGGGCACTAGAGAACGACGCCAAGTTCTTTGTGGTGGTCGTATTCCCCAAGTTTGTGTCATGCCCCAACATGGAAAAGTTTCTGAAGGAAGTAGCAACGAACTTTTCTAAAAAGTATGGCCGAAAGATCATTGAAAGTCCTTTCAGAACAAAGTTTGTGTTCGACACTGAGTTCAAGTTTCTTGCTGACAAGTACATCAACGTGAGCACTGGCAACTACGGCATTAACGAAGCAGAAGGAGAGGATGACGAGGAAGGAGAAGTGATACGCGATGGGGAATCAGACCGCGATGGTGAGGAGGACGCAGAGGCACCAGCGGCAACCACGGGGCCAACTTCTACTGAGTTGCAGGAGGGGCGGCACGAGGCGCGGCGCGATGGCAACACGTTTGTCACGAAGGACGGCAAGCGTATCCACATACGTGGCGGCAGAGGTGGGACATCGACTAATACTGCCGCGGCTCCTCCTGCGGAGAGTGGCAAGCGGAAGAAGCCTGTAAAGATGCCAACTCTCCGGGACAAGGGGCCCGCCTTCGATCCAGCCGCAGAGACGATATGGAAGCCGCCGACCGAGGAGGAGCTGCAGGCACAGGCAGAGCTGCAGAAGGCGACGTACATCAAGCGCCTACCTAGTGGTGCAGCAGCGCCTGTGCAGGAGAGGGAATGGGAAGGGCAGTCGCGCGGACGTCTGGCGAACTGGCTGCGTGGGTACGTGGGGTCTCGCGAGCTGGACGAGCAGGACCTCAAGAACGTCATTCCCAACTTGCGCGAGAAGTTGATTGGCAAGAATGTGGCAGTGGAGGTGGCTGAGCACGTGTGCAGCTCTGTTGAGGCCTCGCTTTCAGGCAAGAAGCTTGGCACGTTTGACTCGCTTTACAAGACCGTTGAGGGAGCCATGATTCAGTCCCTCAGGCGCATCTTGCAGCCAAAGCACGAGGTGAACATCCTTCGTGATGTGGCGGCGGCCAAGACTCGCAAAAAGCCCTACTCCATTGTCTTCTGCGGCGTTAACGGTGTTGGCAAGTCGACCTCTCTCGCAAAAGTGTCCTACTGGCTTCAACAAAACGGTAACTCAGTTCTTATTGCCGCTGGTGACACATTTAGACATGGTGCCGTAGAGCAGCTTGAGGTGCACGGTCGCTGCCTTGGTGCTCCTGTATTTCAAATGGGGTATGGCACTGATCCTTCTGCGCTGGCTGGGGCAGCTATTGCGCAGGCAGCTAGACAACACACGAATGTGGTGATGATTGATACCGCCGGACGCATGCAAGACCATGAGTCACGTATGCGTGCGCTTGCCAAGCTGATACACGACAATCAGCCCGACCTCGTTCTGTTTGTTGGCGAAGCTCTTGTTGGTAACAACGGCGTTGATCAGCTCCGCAAGTTTAACCAGTGCCTTGTGGACTTTGCCCCAGTTGGGTCGCGCTGCCGCGGCATTGACGGCATTGTGCTTACGAAGTTTGACACCATCGATGACAAGGTAGGGGCTGCGTTATCGATGGTGTATGAGCTTGGCCAGCCTATTGTATTTGTGGGGGTCGGGCAGACGTACCAGGATCTCAAGGTGATCGAACCTGACGTTGTCGTGAGCGCTCTTATGAAGTAGGCGGTCCAGAGCAGCTGGTGTCAGAAAACACTAGTGTGATGTGTGAGGATTAAACAAGCAGCACACTGGGCTTTTCTTATTACATTCTGAAAGCAAAGATATAAATACCCAAAAACAAAAGGAAACGAAAAAAATATAGTAGGATACATTGATATACGTCTGTGCGGGTACTAATGGGAGGCGAATGTATGTTTGTGAGTTGAATCACTGGGAAGAACTATGCTTTTTGAGAAACTACTGCCAGCGCTTTGACTCCTCAAATTTTTTTTTTTTACAAAAGGTCTGCTATTGTTATTATTATTGCATTCAACAATTCACATATAGACCTTTTGTTTTTGGCTATTGCACAATGCGATGAGCCGACACTGTGTGGCACACACACTCGCGCAGCAACAGCAGCAACGACGACTGCAACGAGGCAAACTTGCGTGCCAGGATGATAGTGGGTACTACTACATGGATGAAATTGGTAATCGTGTGTGGGTGCGCAATATTGCATTAGACCCTCTAGAGACACAGTGGAACCGATACTGCCTTCCCATCTCTTCATGCGCTGAACATCACATCGGCCGAGATTGCTTTCACAGCACCAAGGCGCGTTGCGGAAGGACATGCCAATCCAGCAGCACGTGCCGCGAAGACATTAGAACTTTAATTGCCACCGAAGATGATGACGGCGATGACAACATTTGCAGCAACGAATTTGCTGAGAGGGATGATCTATTTTGGACTTTGCTCCCGCCGCACATGGTGAGGGATGTTATTCAGACTCCCGATGATGCCGCACTCATACTGCAACGCTTGAAGGAGGAGGCACAGATGATATGACAATTGGAGCACAACATGGGGTTGGGGGTGGGGACCGCGTCATATTCTCCTCCGCATGTATATATTGCGCAACACTGCTGTTCGGGGGTTTGCGTTTTAGTCGATACGAACGGTTTCCACATTATGAAATGCTCTTGTTCTCCCCTTTTTTTTTTGGCGTGTTTGATTGCCTCATGTACGCGTTTTTTTTTTTTTTTTGCAATTATTTAAGAGAAGAAAGCACATGTGATATTAATGTGCAATAGTATAATGCTTATTTTTTTGTTACAAGCAACAGCTCTTTGGTGGTGCGACCGAGGGGGCAGAACAGCAAGCATTCAATCTAATAGCCTGACATTTATCCTCTTCTCTCTACTTTTCATTATTCCCCTTTTGTACAGTAACTGAATATACCTCTAGTTTTCCTTTTTTTTTTCTACTTGATACAGAGTATCTTTCGTTAATTGAAAGCGGCTCACTTTGTTTTCATTGTTGTAGTGCGCAAATATCAAAGCACTGGCACATATCTCATCCTTTTAATAAAGAAAAAATATTTATTGTTACATGAGGACGGCAAGGAGCAGCTGCCGTGTGGCAGCTCTGCGACTGGGCAATTGCACCTCCGTCTTGCTGAGCCGCCACTCCTCGACATCTACTTCATCAACTTCACAAAAGCCCCGCGGCCTACGTATTCCTAAAGATGACGGCATTAGCGATGGCCTGCGCGGAATAGGAGTGTATGGCGGTTCTATCAGTGCCTTTATGAAATCCGAATCAGAGAAACGCGGCGCCAAAGGTACACTTGGTGACTCGGGAGACAGTGCACTGCCTTGTGATGTGGCTGGCTCGCAGGCTGCAATTCAGGCTGCACAGGCGCAGTACATGGCGTCTGTGGCCATGACAGGCCAGCTGCCTTCCCCGCGTAACGCCTTTGCTGAGGTGGGTCAGCTGCCGGAAGGCCCGCTGTCCTTACCGTCTCGACCTCAGCAAGTGCAGCGCCGCCCTTCTTCATTGTCTGTTCCGTCTCCACCACAGTCACAGTCAACCAAGGGCACACCATCTGCAAAGCAGACCTCTTCGTTGCCCAAACGCGCACTGCCAGCGACGGCGGCACGTTCCACGTCATCTGCCACAAGTAAGGCAGAGGCCAAGTTTGTAGCCCAGTCTGGCAGCTCTTCTGCGGGGACCAAGACGGGCCAAGAGGCCGCAGACTACTACCGCTCCGTCCCGCGCAATGAACTCTCCAAAGAGGAGATGTGGAGCCGTATTCTCTCTGCCAAAACGGACAAGGCGGAGCTAAACGCTTCGGCTCTGCAGGCTGACGAGGTGGACTATTTCAAACTTGAAGAAGAGATGCGAGAGCACGACTTGATGCACTATCGAATTGGCGAGATGGCATTTTCCGATGAGGCGATACGAAGAGACTACTACGCCATGTGGAATCTCTCCATGGCTCTCAATAAGGCACGGTGGACAATGCTGGAGGTACACTCGCAGCGAGGTATGAAGACCACAGGCGCAGGTATGAAGCTTCTTTTTTGGAAAGAAGCGGTGGGATCTATTATTGATCACCGACAGATGTCTGCAGGCCAGTTTACTGAGTCCCATCCGGTGCTGCGTCCCTTTGCGGCTGCTGTGGAGCACAACCCCAAAATGACCAAGGCGTTTGTGCGCGGTTTCACAGACGCGCGGCTCAAGGTAATTCAGCAACCAGGGAGCGTCAAGCAGCTGTTTGACCATTTTGATAAGTACTATGGTTACTTTTTTAACTCTTTGTTAGAGGTGATTCACGTGAAGGACGAGAATGCGGAGCACATGCTGATGCACATTGGCAGGGCTACTGGCCTGGCCACGCATTGTGTGATGTTTTGGAAAAAGTACGCTCGCATCGGCTTCACGATGCTGCCAGCCGACTTGTGCGCGGACAACCACGTGAACTTGGCCCTCCTCAAGAACATCTCTCTTGCCTCTCGTGATCGTGCCGTACAGAAGCTTCTGTATGATGTCATGTGCATTGTAAAGGACGAGATGGTGCACGCAGAGCAGCTCGCTAAAGAGGTACCCCCAACCGCGTGGCCGGTGGTGATGGAATGCTTTTACGCCAACTATTACTTGGGCTTCTTGCAGCGCCATGAGTTTAACGTGAGCGCCATGTTTGCGGATCACAATATCGAGAATGCGGGCTACGTATGGTACCGTGTGAAGAAACGCTGGGAGTGGGAGCGGTATCAGAGCATCGAGCGACTGGTCAGTGAGGCGGCGCCTCTTCCTTTTATTGGCACATCTTACGCACATCGTGGCTCCAAATATCGCATGGCAACGGGGATTTCTGCACAGAGGAGAAGCCCACTTCAATAAATGCGTGCGTGGGTGCGAGTGGCGGGAATAGCCTCTCCTCTCTTCCCTTTTTTTTTTTTGATGATGCTCTAGCATTTAATTCTTTAGTTTTTTTTTCATATGTGTAGTTTGACAAAGAATCATCTAAGTGAATGACATCCATCAACGTGCTTTGTGCTTCATACCATATCTGACGTTAACAATGCAAGCTGCTTTTTTATAATTATTTACAAAAAATCATGTATCTTCCACCGCTCTTTTTTTTTTTTTTGGAATATAATATTCATTGCGGAAACAATATATAGGCGCAAAAGCTCGCCAGCGAGGCTGTATAAACACTTGCGTGCGTGCGTGGTTCAACTCAAAGGAGCACACATATTATAGATTCTAGAAGCTGCCCCACACAACTTGAAGTTTGACCTATTCACGGAGTGATAGTGTTAGAAGCACACGGTCACAGCCTTATCAAAGAAGTTAAAAGAAAATATACATAGATAATAGATATCTTTGAGTGTAGACTTTTGTTTATTTATAATTTAGAATTGACAGCATTTGAATTCACAGTACTGTAATCACTACATATATATATATGGTTGGTAGGCTCTCCATGTCACTTGAGAGCAATGCTCTGGTTGGGGTCTTAAACGCTACAGGCGAAGGAGTCAGCACAGCTTTCTCTCCCCCCACTGAGTCTTCATCCTTAGAGCGTGATGGCAGGGCACACAGTAGCTCTGCACAGTCAAGCAGCTGGCGAAATGCTTCTGTTAGTGTGCAGGACACGACGGCAATGTGTGAGTTGGTCAACTTAGGCCCAGAGTTGTTTCACTCACGCACTGACGCTGAACTGTGGATAGAGGTAGTCCCCGCACGGGTGGGGGCTAGTTTCCCCACAATGTGCATTGTTGGTCTCACAACATCCGATATGAGTGGTAGCTGCGGAAGCGGACGATTTGGTGTCGACTCCAAGTCCAAAGTGTTGAGCATGCGCGAGGTAGTGATCAAAGAATGGCCAATGCAGGTGGAGGTGGCTCAAGGTGGAAGTTCCGTTTGCCGCTTGTGCGTCCCTGTACGCGTTATCTACAACATAGCGTCCATTGTGTCGGATGTGCCTATTTCCCCTACAACGCGCCTTTTCGTGTCGTTGCGATTTGTCGGTTGTGTGGATAGTTCGGATACGCATAGCATAACGCAAGTAAGACTGTGCTACAGGAACTTATTGTTGGCACCACCAATGGCTTCTCACGTGGAGAAGACTACCACGGGAGCCATTATTCGTGGCACGAGGAGGAGTGAAGAAGGAATTCAACAGCAGTGCGGTGACTCCTCTCCGCCACAGCGTGAGTCTACGGTGCCTAGGGACACTACCATCAACATGGACAGCGATATCTACGTGGATGACGATGGCTACGAGGTGGTGGAGGTGTGCTTATCTCCGGCCGTTAGCCCAAAGTCTAACTCGCATCGCGCTTCACAACGAAAACGCGGCGTCATATTAGCACCAGAGGACCTTTACTTTGAGTCCACTGCTGCGGCTTCTACAGTTCCCAATTCTTTTCCTTCTTTATCCAGTGGAGTGTCTTGCGCCACGCACACGCATTCCACTTCCTCCATCTCGGCCTCGGCGTGTGCAAGTGTGGGACCTCGCGCCAGCAACAGTAGAAGCGCCAGCCGCAGTGTTGATATCGAGTGCGATGAGGGCGGTGGCACCTCTTGCTCGCGTAGTGTACATCGTAGTTTGCTTGACATCACTCCACACTACAGTCCGAGCAAGGATGCTTTGTTTGCGGCAGCATCGTTGCTGGGCGTGTCCCGCGCTGATTTTTTTGGCGGCGAAGGGAGCCATGGCGGTGGTGGCGGCAGTAGCGGGCGGAACTCAGAGGAACTCGCGCGACGTGCACGTGTCTCCTCGAAAAACAATACAGTGGACGTGACACCTTGTTGGGGTTCAGCAAATAAAAGAGGTGCCGAGAGAGACTCAGGGATAGCGAACGAGGTGACGCGCGGCACAGAGACGGCCCACAGTGTTGGTTTGATGACGACCACACTTCAGGTGGATGCGTCTACCATGGTGAGGGACAAGGCGAGGCTTAACGCGTGTAACGTAGGTGCGGCTTCCACCAGTAACAACAACACTATCACCACTTCTAGCTTTGTAGTGCCACGCCTAGAAAAGCGTACGAGGGGAACGCACACAAAAGAAGATCCACCATTGCACATATCATGGCGCCAGTGGGGGTCCAAGAGTGAGGTCAAGACAGATTTGGGCTCGATTTCCAATAGACCACAAAGCGCTGGTTCTTTGTTTTCTTCTTCTGGCACTACAACATCGCGGTTTATACCCAAATTTTCTCTGCGCTCCTCATCTTCGTCATCAAGGGCGAGTGAGAGCGAGCGCCATACACAGCATTCTTGCTACGAGAACAGCGTGTATGGCTCGGCAAAGCAGCAGCATCAGCAACACTACGATAGCCATCAGCACCTCAAACCGACTACCTCTTCTTATTTTTCATCTTCGCAGGCATCTTTAATCCCCAATCAACGAAGTCCGACATGGCGACACTGGCCTATGACCACTACCTTGGCAGAGGGAAGATCTTCACCTGCTGCTCGTCCCTCGCGCCATCAGACTACGGAGAGTGCTGCGGTGCGTGTGGAGAGCCACCCATCAACGCCTTCTTCAACTCCTGCTGCCGCGACGTCAACGAAGCCTCTTATGGAACCACACACTCACAACAGTAGCAGCCTTTCCACCTGTGTTGATGACTCCCAGCCAACTACGATGCCACCCCCTGAGGCTCAGGAGGTGAAGCAACCACCGCAGGGGAGGAGGAAGAAGAAGTTCGCTGCTTCTGCGCGAGGAAGCAGCAGCAACGCAGCGACAGTGCCACATCAAGATGTGAAACTGCAGCCTCAGGCGCGCGGACCAGTTTCCCCTGGCTACTGGATAGTTCCCACGGCAAAACTGGAGGAGACGAGCGTGCCAGAGCAACCGAATCACAAAATTAGCGGCTCAACTCTTCCCCCTAGCCCTTCTCATGCAGCGCCCATTCAGCGCCACGCTGTAGAAAAGCAGCTCTTTACGAGTCCTAAGCCCGGCACTGAGAAACCTCCCGTAATTCCGCTGCAGGAGCAGCTGCTGCCTCTACCAGCCATTGCCAGTTTTGTTGTCGCCAAGCACCACACCTCGCGCAATGGCACCGGCAGGCGAATTCTCACTTTTCAACGCCCAACTGCGCTGGCGGCGGAGGGCGGAGGCATTAGTGTCAAAGGGACTGGGACTCCTGTGGCGCTGACCATTTCTCTACGGAAACTGACGAAGTCTGACCAGGTATTACGCTCCTTGACAGGTACAGCGCTGCCCGCCGCCACCTCTCGCGGTTTCAATGGAAGCACGCAGTCAAGTGTGGCCAGTGCGACTGGGCCCTGCACACTGGCGGTAGGAGGTGATGATCTCCTTGAGATGTGGACGGGTGCACGGGCTTATGATAGTGGGGCTATTCATCAGACGAAGGTGCACTCGGCGGAGTGTTGTGTGGTGATAAGGTGCAACGGAAAGCTTGTCACCGCGGTGGAGATGGAGTCTACAGAGGATGTGTTTCTCGCAAAGACGCTTGTGTGCGCGGATGCCACAAAGCGATAAAAGAGGGATTGAAAGAGGTGCGTGTGTGTGTGTGGATTTCTTTCTCTGGTTTGATTAATGTGCTACTTTCTGTTTCTTCCTATTTGGTCAACAACGAAACGGTTGCTTTTGTGCTTGTTGGATAGGGGGAAATTTGCCAAGTTTGCTTGTTCTACTCAGTCTCCTATTTTTTTTTTTTTTTTTTAAATACATATAAAAATTATATCTTTCTTCACCGTTGCTTTTTTTCCTTTTTCTTTTCCCCCCTTTGTTTCTCGTTGATTGCCTATTATACTTGACGTAGCTTTACACGAAACAACAACAACAACAAAAAAGCATTAGTGGCATTCTATCGACCCCCTATCTCGATACGATACCAACACATTACTTGCGTCCATTTATTTATCCAAGATGGCTCAGACTAGCTATCCAAGCGTGGCGCCATTTACTTACGTTCTCATCTCCAATGACGACTCCAAGCCTGTGGTTGAGCAGCGCTTCACTGGCAACAGCGACGAGGAGCTCCGCAATGTGCTGACGCGCTACTTTAGACAGCTGCTTCTTTCTGAGGATCAACGCAAGGACATGGCTCGCCACCTTCTAGCCAAGTCTGCTGAGAGCGCCAAGCGCAATGCGGTGAACCGCGACGGCGAGGATGTGATGGAGCCTGTTACGGACAAGGAGCAGCAGGAGGTTCTCATCGACCAGTACCTCGAGCAGACCTCCTTCGAGATTGTACCCATTACAATGCCCATGCGGGACAACAATTTTGTTGGTACGTCACTCTATATTGACGACAGTGGTGCTTTCAAGGACCTTGGCCTGAACTCCCGCGCCAGCAAGGTGGCTCAGCGCGAAATTAGAGGCGATGCCTTCCTCCTTTCCAATCACGATGACCCTGCGCTGGACGAGTGGGGCCGTGTGGACTGCACCATGGAGCACTACGAAAAGTTGTACGCAAACCCACCAACGAATAACTACGACCCAAACAACCGTGCACAGATGGCGCAGACTGCCATGCAGCGCGAGGCTGAGACGAAGGTGATTAGTCAGGACGACATTGCCAAGGCCCATCAGGCGAAGCAGGACGGCAACACTTTCTTTGCTTCTGGCGATATGCAGGCCGCCATTCAGGCGTACGCCACCATTATTGATCTCACTGATGGTCGTCGCGACTTGCTTCCTAACGAGGCTGACGTAACTGCCATGCGCGCCGCGGCATTTTTGAACACCAGCTTATGCTTGCACCGCTTGCACAGGTACGATGACGCGGTGGCCGCCGCGCGTGCGGGTCTCGATCTGGACGCCACGAACCCAAAGGCATACTACAGACTCGCACAGGCATTTATCGGTGGCAAAGACTACGAGGCTGCAGAGTATGCATGTCAGGCTTACGCGACCCGCGGTGGTGATGCGACTGATGTGGTCAACATGCAGGCAATTATCGCCGCTGGCGCTAAAGCCACCAAGGAGGCCGACAAGAAGAAGTTTGCGAAGATGTTCAGCTGATGGGGGAAAAATAAACACGTTTCTGACAGTTTCTTTCTCAGCACACTATTTTCTCTGCCTCTCTCATCAACATGGCACTTGCAGTTGTCAAGTCCATTTTTTTTTTTTTTTGAGAACGTAGCTTGAAGGAATAGCGCACAGAGCACAGGGAACTAGGGAAAGTTGCAGTTTTGGCAACGTATGCACCTGTTTGCCACTGCGTCAGGAAGGACCAAAGAAAAATATGGCAAAACACAATCCGTACTGCCCACATTTCCTCCATCCTTACAACACAGAAAGTACACATCATTTTCTATTTTTCTTGAGGCACTCACTATATTTATCACTTGCTTTTGAGAGTGATTTCTAGTCGTCTCCCAATGGTAGCAAGCCCTAATTAAAGTAACAGCATGATATAATTTTTTTTTTTTTAAAAAGATATATACTATCCCATCTATCATTCAACGTCTTACTTGCACGAGTGGAAATGTTATGCTTCTCGCACAACGTACATTTTGCTCTCACATTCAATTATGCACACCACATGTATTTCATTCTTCTTTCTTTCTTTCTTCAATTCAACACACTCCTCATTTATAAAAACAACACCAACATAGTAATACAATCCCGCGTACATTAGTGCGGCGTCATTATAGGAACCCAAAACAGTCAAAACAGTATCTACGCAAAATGCAGATCTTCGTGAAGACACTGACCGGCAAGACGATCGCCCTCGAGGTGGAGGCCAGCGACACTATTGAGAATGTGAAGGCGAAGATTCAGGATAAGGAAGGTATTCCCCCGGATCAGCAGCGCTTGATCTTCGCGGGCAAGCAGCTCGAGGAGGGCCGCACTCTTGCGGACTACAACATCCAGAAGGAGTCCACGCTGCACCTCGTGTTGCGTCTCCGCGGCGGTATGTAGGGAAGTGTTGGATACTGACTGTGCATGATACACGTACGGTTGTGTTTGTTTTTGTTATTTATATATATATTTCAATGCGTGAGCGTTGAACTGTTTATCTTTTTTTCTTTTTTTGCACTTCATTTGCGTGAAGCGTTGCACCGTTTGATTTTGTGCCGTTTTCATACTATATTAATTTATAGAGTTATTGTTATGTGCATCTTATTATTATTATATATATTTTTTTCTTTCCTTGTAGGTATTTACCTCTCCTTACCCTCCTTATTTTGCAGAAATGAAAATTGAGTAAGAAGCGCTGTTGCGAGGAAGTGACTTTTGCTGTGTGCTGTCACTTGTTTGGTTGGTGCAAGCGGTTTTATTGCTTATCGTTTCCCCAGACAGCAATGTGGTGTTACTATTAGTTTTATATTATTTTACACGCTTGTTGTATTTGTTGTCTGCATGTTTTCTCTCTTTCTCTTCTTTTGTGATTACTGTTGTTCTGTGTAGTATCGATATAGTGCTGAATTAGTGGAACAAGGTGCGGGTACTCTAGAAAAACTATTTTTACCTTTGATTCTTTTTTTTTTGTTTTCCGTATTATTTATAGGCACAGTCCGCAAATGGGACACGATCCGGCCGCTGAGGAGGAACATGAGCTGAAGCGGATGCCTTTCAAGGGCCAAACTTCACCATTTGATAGAGTTCCCGCCCCGCCCATGGGGTCTGAAGACTATCTTGAGAACCTTCCTGCCTTTGATTCTCGAAAGCCAATGCCTGAGCCTCGCACCGTAGCTCAAAGGTTTATGCAAGTGATGCGTACGCAACTAGGCCAGGATGTGGATATGCCAACTCTTGGTCAGTCAGTAGAAAAGAACTACAGTAGTGTATTTGACTATCTCTTCAGCCCATTAGCTCCTCTCAAGTCTCGCACTTATGTGGATTCACATACCAGGCCCAACCCATGTCCTGAGGAGTACTGGTGGGCGAGCTGGCGCTGGCCCCGGACTAAGTATGTTAATGCAAAGATACCCCCGCCGGTCGATGGTCAGTACACGGACTACTACCACTATCTATCCTACAAGAACTGGCTGGAGCGCGAGCGTGACGTCTATGTGGCTCACACCAACCTGGTTCAAGATATGCTTTCCCGCTGCCTTGTGAAGGAAGGCCAATACAACGGAGCGAAGAACTGCAGGCACTTGTACAACAAGGCGTTTGCCATGTCCAGGATGGAGGAGCTCAACCAGGCCTTGCTGTACATGGCGATGACTGGCAATTCAGCTATCCGTGAGACCCCATATCCAGAGAACTTCCTCGAAGAGAAGCGCAAAATTTACGATGACTGGCTCTACCGCACTCGCCTGCGCAAGCCAGGAGATATCTCGTAGTGTGATGGCGTACACGTGACACTGCTATCTAAGAAGAAGAAGAAAAAAAAAAAAGCAAGCTACAGTGGTGCCACCGTATTAGGTCGAGCACTGAAAGCTTGAGCTGTTTTGTCACCTTGGCTTCACACACACACACACACACACACAAATAAAGTTACTGGCGTGCTCATTTACTGGAAGGATGGAGATGCACCTTTTCATGTTTTGTACAATAACTGAGATTAGTGATAGACAATATTATTATTATTATTATTATTATTATTATTATTATTATTCCATAGGAGCAGGAACTTGACCAAGTCAGACAAGGCCTCGGCAACTGTTCGTTTAGCATTTTCTCATACGCAAAACAGCAAAAAACACAAAATCAAGAAAAAAGGCACAACTCAGGCCTATTCGCGCAGCATTTAAACTTAAATATACAAAAAGCAAACAAAAAATAAATTTTATGCGCACTGTTGTCTGTGCACCTTCTTTTTTTCTTTTAAACATTGTGGGAGTGGTTTGCTGTGTCAGTAGTAGCAATAGTTCAGTCATACTCGTTTTTTTTTTTTTTTTTTAAAGTTATCAAACAAAAGTGCCCAAACCACGGCATATAGGCTTCTTCTTGTTCTATACGTATCTCGTATTTTTACGTTATCATTTCTCTCTCTTCTTTTTCTTTAGTGGCTGTGCTGCTGATGATAACTCGTACTTGAAGAAAAATGTATATTGCATATGCAATGAACAAACCATTTGCGTCATGCGTGTGATGAAGATAAACTGTCAGGCACACCCATACATACGTGCACACCGGTAGGTATGGCGTGAATTAATGAATCGTTGCTTGTCTTCCAGTGATAGTTGTATCTCCTTGCGCTCTTATGATTTTCTTCTTTCTTTTTTTCTCTCTCTTTCTTCTAGGGTACATTTCCCTCCTTTTACTTCAAGGAGCACAACAACAAAAACAAAAAGCACATAACTTAGCACATCAGCACATTTGGTCTTGATTCTCTTTCTTTCTTTTCAACGTGTGAAGAAGGAAAAAAGTACAAGCACAGCTGATTTGAGCGGCTTCATCTCATTTCTTTTTTTTTAAATATCAATACTAGTTTTAAAAGAAAGCAAAGTTAAGACGGTGGAACAATGAGCGCCACCTATGAGCCTAGGGACCCCAACTATTGGCGCCTAGAGGCATTCAAGCGCATTCATAAACTTACCAGCGCTATTGACTCACTTGTGGCGCGTGACTACGTTGCCGAGCAGAGGATGGAGATGTTAGATGACCTTGAGGCGTACGTTGCGCGCATGGAGCAGGAGCTTAACGAAGCGGAGGCGAATGCGAGAGACGTCCAGCATGAGTGCGCACTCTTACGTTCCTCGGAAGACGAACGTACCACACGTAGGCGCGCAGTGGGGGCTCAGGCTGGTGAGAGGAAGGATGTGACGGAGCTGTGGTCACAATATGGACTACAGATGCTGCGCTTGTATGAGCAGAACATGAGAAGACTGGAGAAACTAGAGATTAGGGAGGATGCACCTGCGTCATCGTGACAAGTTTCCTTTCTTTCTTTTTTGTGTGTGAAAGGGGTGAGGATATACATACAGAGCTTTCCCTGCTTTTTTTCTCACGGTGCTTGCTAAATAAATGCATATGTCACAAAACTTATCTTTATACAACTGTTTATGCGCAACCTACAAAGTACTTTATGTTTCGCATCTGCCCACTACGTTACTCACTTTGATTCTTTGCAAAGTGTTCTCTTCTTTTTACGATTTTTTGTTCTTCCTTTCTCTTTTTCATTCCTTTAAAACATTCATATATGAAAGAACAGAGAGTGCGGCACAGGAAGCGTGCCCAACTGCCAATTCACTTTTGTTCACACGTAAAACAGCAAAAAAAGAAGAGGTTGTTTCGTCCCGGCGTGCAGAGTGGGACCATACTAGAAAGCATCGTTGGGACTATAAAGCAGGCGGTGGCACGACACTGACAACGTGGTGCAAGTGCATTTTTTAAAATCTCCTACTTGTGGGATTACATATTGAGAGCAGTCCTATTTGATAGTATTTTTTTAAAAAAAAAATAGAAGAAGCAACGAAAAAAAGAAAGCAATCAAACATTTAACAAATGAGCGCGTCTCTGTTAATCGGTGCGGGAGCGGAGCTTCAGCGAGAGATTCAACGCCTGCAAAAGCTGAATAGAGAGCTGAGGGAGGCCAACGATAAGCTACAATTACAGGTCTCTGCTTTGTCCTCATCCTCTTCATCTTTGCACACCGCGGCGGCCAGTGGCCCTTCCAGGAGGTCAGGAGCCTCCGCACTCTCTGAGCTCGCGCAGGGTAATGGTGGCGACACTGAGGGGAAGGGTGCAGCTAACAAGCGAGAGTCTACTGCTGCTCTGGCAAAACTCAAGGCACTTGCTGATAAAGAGTCAAAGACGCGTGAGGCTGCAGAGGCGGAGCTCGCAACCGTGAAGCGCAACTTCAAGTCCCTCAAGGCGCAGTTTGAGTCCTTTGTCAGCTACTCTAGCGAGAGGGAGGAGGCGTACAAGCAGGTGTACGCGGGTATATTTACTGAGATGGAGGAGCGCAAGGCGCTGTGCGAGACCCTGCAGGCGCAGTTGCAGAGAGAGAGGGAGCAGCCGACTTCTGTGACTCCGACTGCCGCCGTCGTCGCTACTGCTGACACACAAGCCGGCATAGCTACTCTAGCACCAGCACGAGTATCTCCGCAGGTGGCGGAGATGCTGCTAGATCTGGAGAGCACCGTGGCTGACCTCAAGGGCCTCTTGAGCCTTCCTGAGGGCCACCAGCACCATGGCAGAGCTCGCAAAGCAAGCCGCGCCACGCAGAGGAGGAAATCACAGCGCAGTCGGCACGATGACGCGGACGTGTCTGTCGATGATAATGTTGCACTACTTCCCACCACTGCTGCTGCGGCTCACGGAGAAGCAGACGTGAATGGTCACGTCACTCCAGCTTTTGCAACGCGCAGCGGGGCAGCCCCTGCAGCTCAGGTGTACATAGCGAAGGGAGCTGGCATACTGCGGGATGCCGTGGTGTCATCGCCAGCTCAGCCAAGGGCGTCGAAGCGGACTAGGGAGACGACGAGCAGCAGAGGCTCAGTGCAGAAAGTTCCGAGGCGAGCACTCACTGAGGTGGCGGCTGCCGGCACGCGGGCGGGTGGGAACCTCTTTGAGAGTTTTGCAACACAGGCAGCGGTGCGTTCGGCAGCAGCGGCCGCAACTTCAACTAGTTCTTCACCTTTGCCTGGAGCTGGAGTTCAGTTTGGCAAGGCACCCATCACTGATTTTCTCACCCTCGTTGACCAGACGCAGCCTGCGCATCTGGAGAAGCTACGCCAGGAGCTGCTTCGCTACTGTGGACGCGACACTGACGTTCTTGTCACTCACATTATGTCTCATGTGATGAGTCGTTCGTCCCGTGAGGCGGAGCCGGTGCGACTGTGGAAGGAGCTGGAGCGTATTGTGGACATTCATCGTCCCACTGTTTATCCGACTTTGTGTGATGCACTAATAGCCAGACTGGTGAAGGGCCTTGGGCCTGAGAGCGCCACCATCCTTTATCACAGTCACACAGACGAGGGTGTGGAGGAGCAACATGCGTGCGCCGACTTGTGCCACACCGCCCTCGCACTTCGCTACTGTCTTCTGCAGCACGGGAAGCGGATTGGCGCGCCGCAGTGCGTGGCGCTGCATAGAAGCTTTTATGAGTTATCGATCAGCGCGTTGAAGACATGGCGTGGTGGGGCAGGAGAGGGACAAGATAGTGAGACACTGGGCGAGGGTGGAAGGAATACCACCGGGACCGCGGAGCGAGGAAGAGGTGTGCTGCGAGTGTGGATGCGAGTGGTGGAGACCCTCTGCGGCTTTCAAGAGGCGAGGGTGCAGTCTGTCCTTGTTTACTTCAACGCTGTGGATGCAGGCGAGGGTCTCATTCTTTCTCAGAGTCTGTCCACTTACACTATCCAAGGCGTCATGTCTCTATGCTGGGCGGCTTCGTGCGATGCGTCTTCTTCGCCGTCAGCTGCGGTTACGACGGCGCAGCAGTGGTGTGCCTTCTGTGATCTGATAGGATGGAGTCACAGCCAAATACCTATCGAGGGCATAGATGATGCCGCTACCCGGGGCCTCGTCGCATGTGCCACTTCAAGCGTAAGTGATGATTCTCTACTCGCGCTGCGCGTGCTGGTGGTGTACAAGGGCTTTGGCCACCTACACGCGCTCAAGACCAGGTTCCCCGCTGGATTCAACGTGGACGACGCCTTTGCCCAACTTCTTAGCTACGCAGTGACCGACCTTCAGCTGCACGATGCGAAGGACGAACAGTGGCGCCTTTCAATGGCCTTCTTTGGTGAGTACTTGCAGCGCTCTTATGACATCACGTACGACTCCGCAGAGGAAGTGGCGAGCTCCACCAAGGCGGCACATGTGCTTGTGGCGAGGGCGATCGTCCAGCTGTGTGGAGGGCTTGTGCCTGTGAGCGAGGAGGGCGGAGTAGACACAGCGGACTCCTCAACGATTCCGGATGAGGCGCTTCAGCCGTTGAAGGCGGCAATGAGATGGCTGCATCTGCATAAGGCGGCCGCGCTTGACACACGGTCCCGTGGTGGATCTGCGGGCAGCAGCGGCAACAGCAGGGGAAAGGCATGTAACTCTCCGCTGTTAGATTCTTCTATTGGGCATTCACTGCTGTCTCTCACAAAGGCATGATGTAGGCCCTCTTGCATGTGTCGTGTGGATACATTTTTTTTTTCTTTTTTTTGGAGATATGCTATCTACACTTGTCTTGTTCTTTTTCTCTTTGCTGCTCACACGGATTCTGAAGACCTGAGGATGGGGGAATGGCATGCGCGGCTTGCACCATTGACCTTGTTTTCTACGTAAAACCACTGAAGTACTCTGATGGATACGTGATAGTCAGATAACAAGAGGAGGAACTTGATGGTTGTTCATTTCTTGCTTTTCATTTCTTTTTATTACACGTAGCTTTCTGGGTGACCACACAGCAGTATCCGTCACAACGGCAGACAACTTTTGTATCTATCTGTAACGGTTGCTTCTCCTTTTCTTTGTTCTTCTTTGCGTTCACTCCTGTTATGTATTGTTTATGCACTAAATGGTGATGGTGCATATGTGTTATTGCTTTTTTCCTTTAAGCCTCATGCTTGCATATATCTCTTTCCGTTGCCTTCTTTCCTGCTTCTTATATATATATTCTCTCCTTTTATTCAAGGGAAGCCATCACAAAGGGACGTATTATACACACACTCACGCACACACACACACACGCTCTCACATATAGACATAAGGGCCGAGGAGGATGGTACTCTTGGTGGTCAAGGGAACCAAGTTCCCTGATGAATTTATTGTAGAAAGAAAACTGACGGACGCGTTGCTTGGCGTTGCTCCTGCTGAAGGGTCTGAGTTCACTGAGGACACAGGCATCTCTCGCACAATATGCCACATTCAAAACTCACGCCACCAGCTGCGGTTGATGCTGCTCTCCGTCCAGGAACTGGCGCGCGACATGCAGGAGCGACCAACTTCTGTTGCGGCTGCCTCTACCGCCACTACCGTGGGGCCCGAAGCCATCACAGCTTATGCAGCCTATGCAGACGAAATGTTTGCTCGTCTCAAGGACAAGACGACTTCTGTGAGTGACGACGAATTTGACGCCGCCATTGCTCGAGTACGGACCATGACTACAGAGCTTTTCCCAACGTACTGCACACACGACCAAGGCACCGAGGCCGCCATTCAGGCCCTGTACGAGCAGCACGACAATCCCGATCTGGACGAGGATACCCGCCTCGTGGTGTACCACTGCCGTGCTATCATAGATCCACAGTGGAAGATCAACGAGCTTGGCAAGGAGGACGAGGCCGGGTTATGGTTCTGTGGGAAGTTGATGGAGGGAACGCTGGCCAGGTACTGCGGACGCAACGAGCGTAGCAAGGTAACAGTGAAGGTTGCCCCGCAAGCCGGTCCGGCGCCGAGCGGGGAGCCACGCATGTCGTATGAAGACCAGCGCGCACTTTACCAGCGCATACGAGAGAAGCGAGAGACGTACAAAACCCTTGAGGAGTCAGAGCTCCGTGATCGAGTGGTGCGTCAGGCACGAGGTCGGGTAGCGCTAGGACCAGGTGGAGGCGGTGGTAGCACTAGTGACAGCCTTAACACCGCCAACCTGCGGCCTATCTGCCCGACCAAGGAGGAGCGTGTAGTGTCTCTCTCTTGAAGGGCATATCAAGTCTTGCTTACTTTCTTGCTATTATTATCATTCCCTGATGTGCATTACTGACACACACACACACACACACATTCATATATATATATATACGAGCAAGCTTTCTATTTTCTTCTCCTCTCTCTCTCTCTCACTGTTTAAATGTACTGCTCGAGACACTTGGTAGAAAAAGAAGTCCTATTTTTTTTCTTCTCAATTTTTTTTTTTTCACAAAACGACATACGTTGACACGTGCACAGGGAACAAAGGTCAGCTTATTATTGGGAGAAATGCCTTCCTTCAAGGATATTGTCAAGACTCTGCGTGAGGCTACTCTGGCTTCTCTAGAGGCACACGGTGTCAGTGTGGACACTGACGCTGTTTGTGAGCAGGATGCACTCCTGCTCATGGCCATCTCCGCTCTTAAGGAGCTAGAGAGACTTGACAACGTCACTAGCGAGTGCGCAGAGGCTGCTAAGACTGCTCGCAAGTCGCTCAAGACGCACCTCACCTCCTCCACCGGAGCCGGTGAGGAGGAGAAGCAGCGCCAGAAGCGAACACGCGAGCAAAGTGAGGAGGACCAGCAACTGGAACTTGGCCAGTACGCCACTTCAGACGCTTTTGATGGGAACGACAAGAAGAAGGCGAAGTTTGCACGACTCATGGGGGGTGCCAAGCTTACCAGTGGCGGGACTCGCCACAACACACACGCAGCGGACTCGAAGACGATTCACAAGATGAACACAGAATTGGAAAGCCAGTTTGACTACGCCCTTCAGCACAAGGGAAAGAAAGGCCTTGGCGCGTAGTAGGTGCGCGGGCCTGGTGCAAGGCTATCTTGTGAGATAGAGCGTGAGATGATGACTGCGTGAGCATACAAGCATATATGAATATATGAATATGTTCACTATATTCGTTTGCTTGTAAATGCATACCTACGTACACATACACACATACGTACGTGGGCAACGATGGTCAATTAATCTGGACGTCTAAGAACACACACACACACATAAAAAAGAAAAAAAAATGAGAAAATAGAACATCTTCTCAATATATTGAATTGTAAAAGTGGGCATTTCCTGGCAGTTGGCAACTACTTGCACAGGATCTCTCTACTTGGCACTCCTTTTCAACAGATAAAGAGTATTCTTCATACATATATCTATGTGCTCATCTTTTTTTTCTTTTTCTCAATTTCACTTTTCCTTCCTTACAACGTTTTAATAGTTTACGGTTTAGCGTAATTGAAAAAAAGAAAGAAAGAAAAATAACATAATTGTGGACTGAAGGGAAGAAGAACAAGCGCGCGTTAGTGGTACGAAGTTTATCTGCCAGACTATATAGCACTTCAAGACAGTCGAACCAGCCCATTTACCTCAAGAGCCATTCAACCTCTTTCCTATTCTTTTTTTTTTTTTAAAAAAACTCCTCTTTTCAAACGTTTTCAGACGTCGCACTATATCAGAAAAGCTCCGAAGGCTTTTTTCTTAGTTTAGCAATCACACCACCTTTTTTTTTTCTTTCTCAAGCGCATAGTATACGAAGGGGTAGAAAAAAAAATGATGCGCCGTCTCGCCACGAAGCGCGCAGTCGCTGCCGCTGCTGCCACTATGATGGCCTCCCGTCGCCACGCCGCTGATGGCGTGCCGGAGCGTCGCCTTCTCTTCGAAAACGACAGCTTTCTGACTGGTACTTCGGCCTGCTATGTGGACGGCCTTTACCAGGACTGGCGCAAGGACCCCGGCTCTGTCGACCCTTCCTGGGCTGAGGTTTTTTCTCGCAACGACCTTAATAATTATGACAAGCCCGTGCTGGACTCTGCGATCCGAGTGATGCCGATTCAGAGCGATGACGCCGCCACGGTGAAGCAGTCTCTGGATGACTGCGGTCGTCTTACGTGGATGATCCAGGCCTTTGAGGATCGCGGCCATCTGCTCGCACAGACAGACCCTCTCGACTACGAAGACAGCGATCCCACGCGCCGTACCCCTTCCCGCAAGTACAAGGACATGGTTCGTCTCGATCTTAACTACTTTGGTTTCACCAATGCTGACGCTGATCGCGTGGTGCGTGTTGGCTTCCAGGACAAGGTGGGCGGCGTGCTGAATACGTCTAGCCCCCCAATGACCATCCGCCAGCTGCACGATCTCCTCATGCGCCGCTACTGCGGAAAGATGGGCTTTGAGCTTTCTCACGTTGTGGATCCCGATGCGAAGCGCTTCATCCGCAGTCACATTGAGCTGGATGGCGCAGAGAGCGCGCTGCACCGCACCCTCTCCAAGGAGGAGAAGCTGTTCTGCTGGGACATTATTGCGTCTGCCGTCCATTTTGAAGACTTCTTCAAGCGCAAGTACTCTACGCAGAAGCGCTTTGGCTGCGACGGCGCTGAGAGCATGATTGTCGGTCTGCGCGCACTGCTGGAGGCGTCCTCGCGTTTTGGTGTGGAGAAGATCAATCTTGGCATGGCGCACCGTGGCCGCCTCAATGTGCTGTGCCACATTATTGGCAAGCCCTTTGAGGTGATTCTCAAGGAGTTCGTCGGTGTCACCGGACCCGAGCTCCTCCCCTTCAAGATCCAGTCTGACGTCAAGTACCACCTTGGTTGTCACGCCCAGCTACCATTGCGCTCAAGCAAAGTGATGGAGACGGAAATGCTGTGCAACCCATCACACCTAGAAGCCGTCAACCCTGTCGTGCAGGGCTACACACGCGCCGCGCAGGTCGATCGGAGTGCTGAGGGTCGCGGGCAGGTAATGCCGATTGAGATCCACGGCGATGCCGCCTTCTCTGGTCAGGGTGTGGCGTTCGAGTCGATGTGCATCAGTGAGGTGGGTGAGTACGACACTGGCGGTACAATCCACATTGTCTGCAACAACCAAATTGGCTTTACCACAGATCCCAAGTCTAGCCGCAGTAGCGCTTATTGCACAGACCTCGGCCGTGTATACGGTTGCCCTATCCTTCACGTCAACGGCGATTCTCCCGAGGACGTCACACGCGTCTTTGAGTTTGCTGCCGAGTACCGCGCTCGCTTCCGTCGCTCCGTGGTGATCGATCTTGTATGCTACCGCCGCTACGGACACAACGAGAACGACGACCCTAGCATTACCCAGCCGCTCATGTACGCGCGGGTGCGTAGCACCCCAGATGTGTTCCGACGTTACTCTGACCAGCTCATCGCGGAGGGTGTGGTGACCACGAAGCAGGTCACTGACAAGAGCATCTCCGAGAAGGCGCGCTACGGCTCCTTCCATGACTCCGCCATGACGGTCAACTACGCTGACTATCTCAAGGCAAGCATCCCTGCAAAGTGGAAGCACATGAAGTACTCTGACGAACTCGGAAATGTGTCGTGTGGCGCCACCGCCATCTCTCAGTCTCAGGTAGATACGATTCTTCGTGCCCTCAAGACTTACCCCGCCGGCTTCAAGGTGCACCCGAAGCTACTCAACGTGCTGGACCGCCGAAACGACAGCATTGAGTCTGGCACTGGCATCGACTGGGGCTCAGCCGAGGCTCTCGCCTTCGGTTCTTTGCTTCTGGACGGTCATGATTTGCGCCTGATGGGTGAGGACGTTGAGCGTGGTACTTTCTCTCAGAGGCACGCCGTCTTGCACGATCAGAACACCGATGCCCTGTATACCCCACTCACCAATATGGAGGGCAGCAAGGGTAAGCTTATTATCACCAACTCTCCCCTTAGTGAGTACGGCATGCTTGGATACGCTGCCGGCTACTCACTTCACGACCCCAACACGCTCGTCATCTGGGAGGCGCAGTACGGCGACTTTGCTAACGGCGGTACCATCATCTTTGATCAGTTTCTCTCTGCTGGAGAGTCCAAGTGGAATCAACAGCAGTCGTGCATTGTGTCGCTGCCGCATGGGTACGACGGTAAGGGCTCTGAGCACAGCAGCGGCAGGCTGGAGCGCTTCCTTCAGATGAGTAACGAGGATGAGCAGACCCCTCTGTACAGTCCCGCCGAGCGTGCGCACCGCGTTAATTGGGAGGTGGTGTACCCCAGCACTCCGGCACAGTACTTCCACCTGCTCCGCCGCCACATGAAGCGTGACTTCCGCAAGCCCCTCACGATTTTCTTCTCCAAACAGTTCTTGCGTGCGCCGAATGTGTCTACATTGGCGGAGATCACTAGCGGCAGCTTCCAGCCCGTCATTGAGGACCCCTCCGTGCCCCCTGCGCAGGCTCGTCGCCTGGTGATGTGCACCGGACAGATCTACCACACCCTCAACAAGTTCCGTGAGACGCAAGGCATCAAGGATGTCGCTCTTGTGCGCATTGAGGAGCTCTCACCCTTCCCCATGGCTGAGGTTCACAAGCTTCTCTCTGAATATAGCAATGCCGAGCTCATGTGGGCTCAGGAGGAGCCGAAGAACATGGGTGCCTGGGGTCATGTGGAACCGCGCATTGAGCACCTCACCAAGGACAAGCGTCCTCTGGCATATGTGGGACGCGCAATCAATGCCTCTCCGGCCACAGGTTACAAGAGCAGACACGACAAGGAGCAGGAGCAAATCTGCGCTATGACGTTTGACCACTAATGTAGAGAGAGAGGGGAAGGTGGAGGGTGTGTTGATTGCGTCTGCACGACCTATGCGATGCGAGCGAGAGCGGGAGAGCAAGAGCAAAGAGCAACTGAAGGAGAGGAGTGTGCGGGGTGTCCTTTTGGAGGTGTGCCACTTGCTTTTCCTCCATTTTTTTTGTTTATCGGATTTGCTCTGCAGAGGTTCTTCGCACCATCTAGTAGCAAAAATGAAAGGAGAAATCGTAGTACTATATTTATATCTTCATTATTAATGTATTGCGGGTATTCAGGAGTTTTTTCTCTATATTATTCTTTCGGGTAGTAAACAAACAAACAAAAAAACACACACACACAAGAAAAAAGAAACCAAAAGGAAAAGCGAAAAAGTAACAATGGACTGGGTACATGTATTATTGTTTCGTACGCTTGCGTGGAGCTGCTCGGCACTTTCAGTCTTTTTTTTTTTCTCTGTAGTGAGGACACAGACACACGTAGAACTGAGGGTAACATGGGCGTGGACAGTACGTGCGTCCGCGCATGTGTATGTGTGTGAGTGAGTGAGTGAGTGAGTGCAGTTTTATGTAAAGCGGGTCTTATTTTGTCAAGTTGCTCACACAAACGAAGCGATTTGCTTATGAGCAGATGCTCGTGTAGAAAAGAAAGTAGGGAGAAGTGGGCTGGAAAAGTAATAATTATTTACCAAGATGAACGCTCTCTCTCTATACTATTATTATTAATCACACAAACAAACGAACTCGTAGGCCCTTTATCAAAGTTTTTTTTTTTCTCTATATATTTTTGTGGAAGCAGGTATTTTTTTTTCTTTTGGTGTTCTAGTCTCTAAGGATAACAAAGTATTATACTGTACACGATCACTTCTACCTCACTACGCTCTTGAGAGTGCAGGGTGAAAAAGAGAGAGAGAGAGAGAGAGAGAGAGAGAGGGAGAGGCGAAGGGGGAATGTGTGTTTTTTAGCCTTGCCTTTGTTATAGTCCTGTAGGGTTTCCCCTTTTTTTTTTTCTCTTGCGTGTGTGTGTGTGTGTTTTGTCACCAGAAGCCAACTTCCTTCAAACTGTTCTGAGAGATGTGTAGAAAGAAAAAGGGGAGAGCGAGAGGAGTGCTGATTTTTTTTTTCTCAACTTGTTAGCGAAAAAGAATGAGTGAGAGAAAGAAAAATTGGCGAGCTTCTTCTACGCTTCGCTTTCTGCTGTCCCTATGTTTTACGTCCCCCCCCTCTTTGTTCAGTATGTAATTTTTCTTTCCTTTGAAAGTGCTTTTTATTTCACGAAGTGCTGAAGTAGTATGGTTCTGCTTGACAGAAGCAGAGCAACAGTTCTTCTGCAATACGAAGGGGGGGGGGAGAAGGGATTGAATTGATTTTGAGGCGGTCAAAGTGAGAGGGGCTTAGGTTTTCGTGTAATAGCATTTCTCTTGTTCTTACAGTGGTAATAGTGAAGTACCTTTGACATATCCAGGATATGGTAGTACGTACGTGTGTCTGTGCATATATATATATGAACGATGCGGCTGTGTATATGCGTACGACTCGCACAAGACAAACAAACGAACAGTACGAATGCCAAATATTCAAAGCATTGCATCCACTACTGCACATGTGCAAGCAATCAAAAATGTTTTTTAAAAAATACTATCTTTTTAATTTTTTTTTAAAATATACGTGCATGACCTCCATTGTGTCTTTTCTTTCCCTTGAAGAGACACTGCACAAGCGCGAAATGGCGGACTTCAACATTGTTGCTTATTTGATGTGTGCCTTGAGACTTTACACTACACTCCCCCGTTTTTTTTTTACGTTTCTATATATATATTTTTGCTTATTATTTCAAGATAGGCGGTGAAAGAAAAACCACTCATTCAGCGCTACTTTTGTCTTATCTTTTGCTTATTCACACGACACATCCAGTTTTTTAGCGACGCTTTAATCTGCTTTTTTTCATTTTCTCTTTCCTTCTTAGTGTTACTCTGCATTCAGCCTCTGTATTGACTGATAGTGCTCAGTTATCTATATATCTAGTCAATTCCTTTTTTTTTCTTTTTTTAAAAATATATATTTATTGTAAGGTGTGTTCTGAACATTCTCAACCACAATGCTTCGCCGCTCCTCCGCGTTTCTTGCCGACGGCAAGGCCAACAAGATCTACGAGCTTCGCACGTACGCCATTGTGCCTGGCATGTACGATAAGTTTAACACTCTTGCGATGGAGATGATGCCCAAGCGTCCCGCAGTGGGCAGCAAGTGCCTGGGGTACTGGACAGTGCAGCTCGGTGCCATCAATGAGTTCAATCACATTTGGGAGTATGACAGTCTAAAGCACCGCTACGACTGTCGTAAGATTGTGGACAGTGACCAGGAGTGGGCCCGCAGCTACGTGAAGCCAATGCAGCAGGTGCTAATGTCTCAGTCTAACATGATGCTGCGCCTTGTGTATCGCGAAGGTAATGCCAGCACCATGAGCTACAAGTACATGATGAAGATATCGTCCGATCCCGACATTCAACTCTCTGGCCCGTCCGCTATTCTCGCAGCGACGTTCCAGGTGATGATTGGCGCTGAGGAAGGCAAGTACGTGCATATTGTGAAGGCAAAGAACCTAGACGACGTTATCCCCTTGCAGCCATCTCCCGGGAGCGTCTCAAAGATTATGGGTCCTACTCGCTGGTCCTCAGGCTGCGGATGTGTGTGGCGCTAAGCCCTTTTTTTTGAGGAGGGGGAGGGGGGTGCTGCGCTCGTGCGTTGTACAGGGCGATATATGTGTGCGTGTGTGTGCGTACGTGCCTTTGCGTAGATGAAATGGGTACGCGAATACCGGGAGTTGAGACCTCTCCACGAGAAACAACAACAACAGCGTCAAAAGAAAAAAAAAGAAATTAATAGTATATTAAGCACAGCGTTACGATCGAAACTGAAAGAGAAGATGAAGTCCTCTAGCATTTATGTGCCCCAGGCGAGGATGCACGCGTACACATACATACATACATACATCACACACACGCACTGCTCTTGTTGTTACGCTGTACGATTGATGTGGAATGGGAAAACTTTAAAGAAATGCTACTGAACCTTTTGGCCAGTGTTTGCAGTTTTTCGTCCTTTTTTTTCTTTACCACTCAACGTACGTACACGGACATGGAATGTACTAATATTCAGGGAAAAAAATACAAGAGAAAAACGATAAATGAAAGTACGGAAAGAAACAGATGATCCCACTGGCAAGGATGCTGATGGACGGAGAGGAGGTCGATGCAAGTAGGAGTAGGGGGTGGAGTTTACTTGAAGTATTTTGATTTGTATATACTGTTTATATTCTCTATAGCGTGGATTGTTTAGCGCTTGGATTTTCTATATTTATATATACTTTTTTTTGCGAGGGGATGCTATTTCAGCAACGAAAAATAGCGTTGTACATATATATTTATATATTTAACTGTTGACACTTTCTACTAGAAAAAGGAGTGGGTGCGTCGAAGCGTATATTCTTTTTATTTTTTTAATTCACCGGAGTATTAGGTGCTTTTTCTGCCTAGTGCATTATTATCATTATAACAATTCTTTTTCTCTAAACTCTTCCTTTTCATTTTTTTTTTTTGCCGTTTTACTTTTATCGCGTTGTCAACCCATGACGAGATGCGCAGAGCATACACTGCATACATACGTGCACACAGGCACACACTCACAATTTAATCTTCATACATACGCGCGCACATCGCCTAGTAGGCGTAGCTGATTAATGCTGAGAAGGTCTCCGTGCTGGGCTTACAACTTCCCCTTTACTAGAGTTTTTGTGATTAACTTGGACCGACGACCCGACAGGTGGCAACACGTTAGCCACCAACTTCTCACAGTAGCGAGATTGCCAGCAGTACATGTGGAACGCTGCTCTGCGGTGGAAGGGTCGAACGTTGCCTCACACAGCAAGGTGCTCTACGGCTTTGGGCTTGTGTCGAAGTTGGGCGTGCGCCGGCTTCAAGTACCCCCTACGCACCGTATATGGGGAATGGATCTGAATCCGGGTGCTGTGGGCTGTGCCTTGAGTCATGTTAGACTGTGGGCACGCATCGCCGCTGAGGGCCAGTACCAGGGGTTTCCACATAAGCGAATTGCTGCAGGAGGGAGGCGTGAGCCGGTATATTTTATTGTGGAGGATGATGCCGTGTTTTCGTCAGACTTCCTGCGCAAGTACATGGAGGTGAGCGCGCATGTGCCAGAGGACTGGCAAGTGCTGTACGTTGGTGGCCTCGACACAGCTCAGCAGTGTCCACAGATGCAGGTGGCGGAGGGCGTGTGTAGGGTACCTCAGTTCCATCGCACGACCAGTGCATACGTCGTTACACCCGCTGGAGCCCGTCGCCTACTAACCACGTGCCTTCCTCTCACCTACCAGCTAGACACTGCGATGACTATGCACGCTGCTCCTGGCAGTGAGGCTCCCGTGCCGTACATTCAGGACCCGCTTACCTACACGCTTCAGCCACCGCTTGTAGCACAGGCAGCGCAGCTAGGATCCGACATACAAGGCGATCCACCATCAAGTCTCTGATGCTCCTTTGTTACTTGATACAGGATGGCAGCAATGACTCGCTGCTGAGTGTTGCGACGTACCCTCTGTGATGGATGCTCTTGTGACAGACGCACATACACACAAAAGTGACAGTCACGCCGCCGTGTTGTGCATCTTCTAACGGCTTAAAGGATATATATATATATATATACATATACATACAACCATTGCTTGCTCCATCTATATCATTGTTATCCTTATCATATCTTTGCGTGCCCGCTCCAGTGTCTTTGGGTATTACTGCTACATCGTTTTGACGTTTCCCATGTTTTTCCTCTTTTTCTCTTTTTTTTTCTTTTTTTTTTCCCCCATAAGTGCAAGATACCGCACGTACACATTTGTATCTTTACATCTGCGCTATTTACACTCAAAGTAAAAAAAAAAAAAGATGTTCAAAAAGATTTTTCACAGGACCACTCCCGAGGAGGAGGTCAAACAGTGGACTCGCAATCTGCGTTCTGAGCAGCGTAAGGTGGACCTGCAAATTAGCAAGATCCAGCGCGAGGAGCAGAAGGTGAAGATAGCCATGAAGCAAGCCGCAAAGAAGGAGGACCCTGTGGCAGTGCGCATGCTTGCCAAGGAGCTCATCCGTTCTCGCAAGGCAGTGAACCGCCTGTACACTGCCAAGGCCCAGATGAACTCCGTCTGTATGCAGCTGCAGAACCAAGTTTCACAGGTGAAGCTGGCGGGGCACATGGAAAGGAGCGGAGAGATTATGAAGGACATGAATCAACTAGTAAACGTGAAGGAGGTCAGTCAAACGATGCGAGAGATGAGTAAGGAAATGGCAAAGACGGGGCTCATTGAGGAGGTGATGAACGACACTATTGACAACGCGCTCGACGAAGATATTAGCGATAGCGAACTTGACGTGGAGGTGAACAAGGTGGTCGAGGAGTTGATGCAAGGTCAGATGCAGGGGGCAAGGGTTGGAGCTTCAAAGATACCAGTGAAGCAGCCAGAGCAGGAGGAGGCTGTCGAGGATGAAGAGGATGAGGAGCTCATGAAGAAGTTCAATGCGCTGAGGGCATCATAGTGGGTTCTCTGCGGCTAGCTTATTCTTCTCTTCGTATATAGATGCATATGGTACATGGAGAGGTGAGAGAGCCAAAGAAGAGAAATGAAGCGGCGGCTTTGTTTTCTCCTAATCTTTTTTGAAGCCACGTGTGTGTGTGTGTATCGACTCATTATTGCTCATGTGTTCCCTCCCTTCCTTTTATTACAAGACGGGATTACAACGACTTTTGCAGATGCTCTCCAGGGGCTCCTCTCTCTATCTCTCTCTTGCTTATCCCTCACTAGGAGTACTCCTGTTTGCTTGGAACAAACTGGTTGGATGGGAAACATATGCACTACGTATCTAGGCACATACGTGCAATCGAGAGCATAATTTTTTTAGGTTAGTTATTGCTTGCTTCATATTGTTCTTTGCTTCTTTTTTTTTTTGCTTCCTTGCTGATTAGGGATGAATGAAGCGTGTCTTGCTGTCACTTCAACTTTGTCTTGTCTTCAGCGAAAATAGATCTGTACAATGAGAAAGCTGACATATATATTAATTTTTGTTTGTTTTTGCTACACCCTCCTATCTTGTGGCACACACTTTTTTTTTTTTTGTATTTGCGGAAGAAAGGTATCCTCACGTTGCTAAGAATACAATTCTTTTTTTTTTTTTTTCTTAACCGCTCTCTTCTTTCTCTCTTCTTTCATGCTCCCTGTACATGCCCTCACCACTTCAGTACAACCACAGTACATATTTTTTTTTTTTTTACATAGAGGTCCAATAGAGTCAAGAAAGAAAAGAAAATAAAGACAGAGATACATATACGCCTGCACATTCAAGCACAGGAGCTGTATACAACTTTATAGTGTGCATCTCTCTCTCTCTCGATATATATAAAGCATTTCTCTACAACTTACTATTCTCACCTCTTCGTCAAAAAAAAGGAAGAAAAAAAGTAGCTTGAGTCCTTTTTGACTGCATTAATTTCTTTTTTTTTTTTTGGTCATTGCACGCTGCGCTCTGGCTTCAATTCGTGTTTAAGAAGCAAAATTGAAATCCAAAAAAAAGGAAAACATAACGCCCCGCTGAAATGACCGCTACGGTGGAGAGCGACTACATGGTGGCATTTGGGAAGATGACCCAGTCAGGCCCCTTCACTCTCACCGCAGAGCAGAAGGACAAGAACCTGCAGGTGCGGGGGGCAGTGAAGGATATATTTCCAATTGACGATACAAACAAAATGAATGATTGCGACCTGGTCTACCGCTTTCTTATTGGCCGCCACTGGAACGTTGCGCAAGCCGAACAGTATATTCGCCGTTACGTGGAGCTACGCAAGGAAGAGAAGCTCAACACCATCATGGGGGAGCATGTGGAGCCTATCATTCTGCCAATCGTGTCCACCGTGTACGGTGTAGATCGCGAAGGCCTGCCAGTGCTGTGGATGACACCCGATCCTGCGGTCGTCATGGCGACGTTGAAACAGTTTGATAAGGATCTCCTCCTGCGCGGCCAGATGCGCGTGATGGAGACAGCGCGCTATGTGGCCAAGCAGCTCGGCGTCGATCGCTGCACGTACATGATTGACCTGCGCAAAATTACAATGTCATCTATCAACTCCTCCATTTTAGGCTTTGTGCGTGAATTTTCCAAAGTACTTCAGGAATACTACCCAGAGATTATGCGCCGTATGCTTATTTTCAATACTGGATGGGCTGTGTCAGGAGCGTGGAAGGTGATGAAGCCGTTTATCGACGCTCGTGTGCAGGACAAGGTGCGCTTTTACAATTTTCCGCCGTCGGTCAAGACACTAGACGAGTTCATTGACTCCAAAAATGTTCTGCCCGAGTATGGCGGTACGGGGACCAACGATTGGCCTTCCAAGCTTGCAGAGGCAGAGACGAAGCGACTGGCTGACCTACTCAAGGCCCAGGGCCGCACACCCACTCCACCAGCTACTGCTACGAAGACGGCTGCTGCTGGCAATGAACTTGCTGCGCAAGCTTCTGGTGCTGGCTCCCTCACCCCGCACGATGACTATGGGGACCTTGCTATGATGCGCTTATATAGTATCAACGTTTCATTCTCTACCTCACGTGTTGAGAGCGCTGAGGTTCCCTACTCACAGCTTGTGAGAGAGCGTATGGTAATTGGCGATCCTTCCGTTCTCCGCAGCCTCAATGGAAGCCCGCTCCGCAGGGAGCCTATGAAGAACGACCTGGTGAGCGAGAGCTCAGCAACCGAGGACTACAACTGTGAGAGTGGTGACTCTGCGAATGCGACGCCCCCCAATCAGTCGCTGGAGACTCCCAAGAGACCTCTCTGCATTAGCCTGGTGCAGTGCGTCAATGGAAACGTGTCAGGGTATCGTGGAAGTCGGCACATTGCGGACCTTCGCAGCAACGTTGTGTACGCGGTGCCAGCTTCCGGGGACAACGACGATAACGAGGATGCACGAGGACGGAAGGCATCTGTGTCCGCGACGTTGTCACCCAGCGCGCCACACGTGGGGGAATGGGAAGTGGGGTACCTGATGAAGGAGTCGGGCCACCCTATCCATAACTTCATCATTGTGTGTGACAAAAAGCGGCTCGCGCGGTTTGTGATTCGCAAGAGTCGACTGCGCAGCCGTCTCACGGTTTTTCAGATTATCGGCGACGCCACAGTCATGACGGACGCGAAGGGCCGACATTTCATTGCAGGCGAACGAGTCAAGATGGGTGTGGTGGTGCCGCACAAGTCTGCCACAGAGGATGATGGGGCTTGGATGCTGTATGGCGAAGATGTAACCAAACGATCAAAGAAGACGTCGCTTCTTAGCTCCATCAAGCGCTCGTGGCCTCTTGATGAAATAAGAGATGAGACGAAGGACAGCAGCGCGCTTCTAGTGGAGTGCAAGGGCCTCGTGATGCTCTTCCATGGGTTCCTTCGCGTATCGCGGCCTACAGAGCTCTTTGCGCTATCAGTTGCGATTATGCGAATGTGGAGTGAGGGCCGAGGTCTTTATGATGAGGCCAAGAAGGGCCTGAACGAGAGAATATTCAACAAGCTTTCTTCCTCTCAGAAACTTGGGAAGGTGAATGAGTGAAAGGTGTGAGGATGAG